>APFE030818155.1:29938-118080 GCA_000404065.3 Pinus taeda | reverse complement strand
TAAAATAAAATAAAAACAATCTTATATTAAAATAAAAATTTAACATCTACTGTTATTTTGACTTTTTTTACACTTATACTTCGTGATATGCATATGGATATATAAATAGAGATCTAATTCTTTAGCAGACGGTCTTATTTTTTTACTCTACAAACTTTACATGCATTTATTTCAGCCAAATGTGTATCTCACAGAAAACTCTTGTTTTGAGATTTTCATGCATACACACAATTTTGTGTCTATACAAAATGTAATTTTTATCATTTTCAATGAATAAAAATTATGGTTTTTTTTTCAGTAAAAAAAAATAAAAAATAAAAAATCTACGTTATTATTTTTATTTTTATTAAATTTTGTTGACTAGTTAAGGTAAACTTGCTTGGTCAAGTTACTGGTCTGTTTCAAGTTTATGAGAATCCATGGTATTGACCCATGGTATTCATGTGGAATATAGCCTATTCAAAAGGGGAATTAAAGTAGCCTAGATCCATCTTAATTAAGGATCTACCGAACCCCCAAGAAGGGTCAAATCTCTTTGCATTTCAAGTTACCAGCAATTTTCAGACTCCAGTTTTATGACAACTCATAATTTTGCCCATAGTATTCATGTGAAATTTAGCTTTTTTAGAGGCTTAAAAATTCAAAGTAAATTGATCCAGGTGACCAGTCAGATCTCAGTAAAAGTGTTATTAGACACCTCCACTTCTCTGTGTTTTGTGATCCTAAATTTATATATTTAATAACGGCTGTACATGTAATGTTTTTTTCTATTTTCTAAGTGTATTTTTTGTTTGAAATTCACATTAATTATTTTGGAACAAAGATGTATGTTTCGTTTTGAAATTCACATTAATTTTTTTGAAATAGAAGATGAAAACAACTATTTTCAAAGCATTCTACCATTCTCTGAAACTTGCTTCAAAATAATCTATATGTAAAGACCTTAATAGGAATTGTGGGTGTAACAGCTTTTATTGACGCAGATAATGTCAGAAGAATTTTCAGAGAGAACACACCATTTTGCCTTCTGTTGTATTCTGAATATCATTCAATTTGGGCATTGTCCTGCTTTCTAGAATCTGTTAAAACAACTGGAGCAAATTTTCATTCTCATTGGTTAAAACATACCAAATATGCCCACTGATCTTTGCAAGGAGAAAGCTTTATTGTATAAGGGGCAAGTTCTTATAAACAAGTATACAGGATGATGTACAAGGGTGATCAAGTTCTTAGGAAAGGCTCATTCGGGAATGATTGCAGGGGTTGGTGGTAACAGAATGATTGGGGACAGCGAACCACAGAGACAGTCTAGTCATCTATGGCTGGATCTATATCTACTAGGAAATGTTGTTTGTTCTGACCACCCAACGCAGTTGAGGAAAAAATGAGGATCATAATCCAAACTCTGTGAGACGGATTACTCATGAGAGGGAGGAGTTAGAATATCAGATAAGGATTCTTTGGAAGAAACACAGAGTGCTCTATCACTATAATCCTCAGGGTGATAAACGTCATGCATTGTAACTCTTAGGTATATCCACCTCATTTTTGGTAGTGAGTGGGAATTGAACATAAAACTTTCAATATTCACATAACTTTACATATTTGGTGATATATGTCATGCATTGTAACTCTTAGGTATATCCACCTCACTTTTGGTAGTGAGTGGGAATTGAACATAAAACATATTTGGTGGTAACAGAATGATTGGGGAAAGCAAACCACAGAGACAGTCTAGTCATCTATGGCTGGATCTATATCTACTAGGAAATGTTGTTTGTTCTGACCACCTAAACGCAGTTGAGGAAAAAATGAGGATCATAATCCAAACTCTGTGAGACGGATTACTCATAAGAGGGAATAGTTAGAAGATCAGATAAGGATTCTTTGGAAGAAACACAGAGTGCTCTATCACTGATAATCCTCAGGGTGATAAACTTCATGCATTGTAACTCAGGTATATCAACCTCAATTTTTGGTAGTGAGTGGGAATTGAACATAAAATTTTCAATATTCACATATCTTTACTTATTAGGGCCATGCAGCCATTTGACTACTAAGTCTACCAAGTTTATTGAGACATACATACTCTAACCTTCAATAAAAGCATACATACTCTAACCTTCAATAAAGGCATACATACTCTAATTTTCTGTTTTGAACCTGTAACTTTCTGTTTTGAACCTGGAACTTCTGGAGAGCAAATGAGAAAACACATGCTATTAACCATTAAACCCATTAAACCCACTATTACGAATTTCGTTAAATTTTAGTGTTTGAGAAGACCAACGCCATAGGGAAATTTTAGTCTTTAAATGCCGATGAATTTAAGGAGTTTCTGGTATGTCAAACAATGTGGGAATCCAAACCAGATTTACAAGCATGTCATGACATCCGTCTATTTGTAATTCTGGAAAAAAAAATCCAAAAACTACCGTGAATCAAATATTAAAAATAATCAGTCCACTTATACAGAAATTTATGGATCACAAACAGTAACCATTTTTCATTTTCTTTGAAAAGAAATCAAGTATGACTGTAACACAGTCACCTTGAAAACAATGGCACTTTCTCTCACCTCTCACAAATTTTTGGAGGGAAAACATCAACATAATCTTTAAAGAGGTAAAGTATCAGGTAGCAATCTTCCGTCCCCCGCCATAATTCTGCGATCCGAGAAAGTTGAAAAAACATTAAAGAGATATAATACCAGGTAGCAATCTTCCATCCTCTGCCAGAATGCTGCGATCCAATAAAGTTGAACTTTGATCAATTTTTTGGAGAATCTGGGTCAGCTCAGAGTGCGGCATTCTGGGTAAAGTTCCAACCTGAGACTTGAATCATGAAGATTCAATTCTAACCATGCCTAAAAATTAAGTTGAATTCCAACCAATTATCTGAAAACCGAAACTATTTGCTACCGGATTAGCTTACTTTAACACTACTGATATTATTACAGCTCTTGGGTAACAAAGGGAAACCATTTTTTGGGAAGTCAAACAACTTCACTCACACAAAAACTCTACACTGATTTGAATCTCTTGAACCAGAGCTGTTTACATGGCAATGCCCTGTCTGAAGAACTTAACAGCAGCGCAACAGATAACAAGAAAATTAAAAAACAATTGATAACTAGTATATATTTACAAAATTTTTGAAATGTTCACTGTAATTTATAGCCTCACCGCCCCGGTATTAATTCCTTGGATAGATCTTTTCAGTGCAGCAGCAGGAATTGCAGGAAGAATGAACGCTTTTGGCCAAAATTGTTCCCGCCTTTTTGAGCGACGCGCGAATTGTTGCGCCAATGGAAGAAAATATCTCCCTTTTGATGTTTCCGCGCTTTGGGGGAAGCCTAGACATCCTTCTTTGGGCTTTACCAGTGCCAGTGCCAGACTCTGCCATGAGCACACTGTAAGAATCTCCAACTAGTTTGTTCTCTAGTATCCCTATTCACAGTTTGCTCCTAACCAGATGCTAGGAAAGCCTAAGCAAAGCACCAGAACTCTGATAAACAGCAGCAGCAAAGTAGAAGCTCATGATACCAATAAGTGCCAGCCAGTGGCCTGCATGTTTAATAAAGCCTCATATTTCATTATTAAAGAAGAAATTAGAACTTCAACCGCAAGCAACCACAGGAATTCATTCACTCCGTTTGCGACTGTGTGAAAGGGTAATGGAAGCTTCTCTCGGTTTCGGGTTTTTTTTTTCTCAGTGAGGGTACATTTTGATGGCTTTCACAGGCGAATTGACTTGGTCTGTGGTTCAGTTCAGGACAAATCTGACAAAATTCTGTAATGAATACAAGAAATATGTTCCATATAATACCAGCATGGAAGCCCAATCAGGTATGCCCTTTCACTGTCAACGGAGCAAGCACCGACGAAAACAGGGGCGCGCAGCAATCAACATGGCCAGGAAATATAGCGCATGACGTGGCAAGATGCGACAATAAGCGTGCAAATTTATTCGAATAATTTGCAGGTTGGTCGGAGATGAATCTTATCTTAATTAAATAATTAATTAATTAATGATGAAAAGCAGGTCACATTCTTGTGGTTTGGTTTAACCACCACTGACAGATGACTTTTTCTATTTTTTATCTTTAAATCTCGCAATCATTTAATCATTTCCATTTCTATTTAAAGGAGGTAATTTTAATTATGTGATTATGCCCAAAAGAAAAAAATATTCTTTTAAGATAAATGCTGTTATTGGAATTTTGAAAAATTAGATAACAAATATATATATAAAAACAAAATTTTGATATAAATTTTGCACTAAATAATGAAATAAGATATAACCAAAATTGTAACAAAAGGAAATATATGATTTATTTTATAATTTAAACTAAAACTAATTAATATATATTCAACCTTTTACAATCCCTATAACTAAATATTTTAAATTAAAACCTCTCAATAAAAAATACAAAATGGCGTAATGTTTTATGAATATACAAATAGTAAATTTCAATGATTATAAATAAATTTTGTAATTTTCAAGTAAAGAACAAACTTTGACAAGAAAGTTTTCGGGTTTAATATTTAGAATTAAAAGTTGAGATTGATCCTTTTTAATAATTTATTTGTCCTTTCGTTTTCAAATAATCTTGATGTGTAATAAAATAATGATTTAAATAATAATCTTGATGTGTAATAAAATAATGTTTGAGATATTGATGGTAAAGATTCATTTCATAAAATATAAATAAGGTTTTATTTGTAAATGGAAATATAGTTGAAGTATAAAACCGAGGATGTATTGATATGTATTATATTAATATATTATTTGTAAAAAAGAAAAATGGAATGAATTAATTTGTAGTGTTATTTTTACTAGCAAGTTTGAGATAATTAAGATTTCAAAATTTTTAGAGGTATTTTGAAGTTTCATATGAAGATTTTTGAGGTTTAAAATTTTTAGATTGTGTTGAATTTGTTAGTATTGTTTTATATTTAGAGATTTTTTCAACATTGTAATAATTTTTTCAAATGGAGTTTGTATGTAAAAGTTATGTTTTTAAAAAATTGATTTGTGATGTTGATCACAATGGTATGAGTGGATGTTACATCAATCTCTGTTACTGATGCATATGGGACTAGCCATGTGTGGACTTTGAAAAAGATTTTAGAAGGCTTAAACCCATAACTCTAGTTGAGGGATGAAGGAGTTAAACCTTACTCTTAGTTGGCTATTAGGCTATGTCAAATACCAAGCCACTAGGAGGAGTAGGGATTCCATTTTATGCTATTGTATTTTATTACATAATTGAGCATAGCAATTGGGAGTGGGAAATTAGAGAATAAAAGGGGGCTTAGAATTTTGTAGTATCCATACAAGCCACGAGTCTGAAGTAACTCCATAGAGAGTACCTCTTTCTTTGTACTTGTGCATTTTCCTGCTAGGGAAAATCTTTGTGTCTATTATGGATGGCTAGTGTTTCTTTGTATTTTATATTTCTTGATCGTTAACTATTTCAATTAATTGAGAAAAAACTCAACTAACTAATCTGAAATTTAAGGAAAAATTAACAATAAAGATTTCAGTAGCTTTATCGCATCTATTATAATGAACCTTTCTAGTGGATATCCATGGCAAATTACAAATAATATTGGTATCAAAGCAAGTTTCTTTGAGAATTTTGTGGGAAGTTGTAGGGGATTTAGGAAGCACTTTGAGCATAAAGTTGTAGAACCCTAGCCATGGCCAAGGAGTTTGCTCATAGTAACCCTCATGATCCCAGCAAAGGGATATTCATGAGACTGGAACCATAAGTCACCAATATCACTCGCAATGTGAATGTCCTTATGGTGGCTCTAGCAAACAAGCTTGGAATCATAGAAGATGAAGGTTCTAAGGCTAAGAGTTGACATTATAGGGGGAAACCAGAGAACATGAAGGCCTAGAAAAGGAATCAAGGAAAGAACCTGTGAAAGAGAGGTCGAGTTCTAGTGGTGTTAATCATTCATAATCCCTATTCAAGATGGAAGCAATAGTGGACATAAAGTCATACCAAGGTAAGGTTGATGCGTTTAACGTGAATCATTGGTTGTATTCATTAGAAGTTTAACTTCGAGTTCACCATATAGATGAGGTCAAAAAATATCATTCGCTAAATTAAAGTTGAAGGACCATGCTCTGACCTAGTGGGAAATCTATATGGAAACACTTAGGTTGGAGGGTGACTTGCTAATAACTAAGTGGGAGGACTTCAAAACCCTTATTATATCCCATTTCTACCCTATCATGTATGTAGAGGACCAATGGATTTGATACCACTACTTCAAGCACAGGTAGGGGTAGAGTGTACAAGAGCACACCATTGAGTTTAGGAAGATGGTCATCACGTTCAATATCTCTCCCTAGAACCCAAATGTACTCCTCAAGTATTTGGCTATCTACACAAATATCTAAAAGTAAGTGATGCTTTTCAAGCCAAGAACGGTGGATGAGGAATGTGTATAGGAACAATATCTAAAAACCATAGGCCAAAAGAAATGGCATTCAAGTGGTTCAAAACATCAAGAGAACTTGGAAGCTTCCAAGGAGGGAAAGAAGAAGCAAAAAGGGGGGAAGGATAAGAATACAACCATTGCACATCAATGCAAGGATCCTAGAAACCATTGTAACTAATGCAACATAGATGGTCACAGTGAGGAGAAGTGTTAGAAATTACATCTAGATTTGAACAGAAGAATGGTGAACCTGAAGAACTACATGAAGGACTAAAAAGAAAGAATCTTCTAAACACATATTCAAGCAATTAGGTTGAAAGTAGCTATGATGTGGATAAGAATATTGTTTGCACATCACTACATAAGGAGGCAAATCTAGGTAGGCTTCATCACCAGGAAGAGAAGGAGAAGACCAGACTCTTCCACAATAAGATCTAGGTCAAGAGGACTAAGATAGATGTTCTATTCAACTCAAGTTCACAAGTAAATCTTATAATAGAAAATCTGGTCAAGAAACTTGGATTGGATATTTGCAATGATCCTAACCCATATCCATTAGGATGTGTAAACAAGGATGCAAAGATCAAGATAATAAAATAGTGCATAATAAATTTTTCTGTAAGTTCTAATTATATTGATGAAGTAGAATTGGATGTAGTACCACTTGATATATGTTGAGTTTTGTTTGGGAGTCCATTCATGTATATGAGGGATGAAATCTTCATGGGAAGGGTCATTTAGTACTGCCTCATCAAGGATGGGAAATCCTTCATCACGAACACACACAAGGGCATGTCCAAGATTTCAATGCTAAGTGCCAACCAGTTCAAGAAGCCAATTTCCATCAAGAAATATATTTTATTCTTCTTAATAGAAAATTAGTCTAGTGAGGAGTAAGTGCAAAGGCATCCATGGAGGGGTGTATTAAATAACAAAAACAACAACTAGAAGGATAGTTGCAAGAATAAAAAGGAGTATTTGTGATAGCACCTGGTCTCCACCATTGTAATCAATGTATTTATTTTCATAATAAAAAAAATGGGTTGAATCTAGGGACATAGATTTCCAGAGTTGAGGGGGATTATTGCTTGGGTTTTTATTGTTTTGTCACATCCATGGAGGTTGAAAGGTGTGCAACAAGGGTTGAATGACCACATCATGATTCATAGGGAAACCCATTGATGGACAGAGGTATGCAAGGGTGAGTTCGCCACCCATTACAACAAGAAATTAATAAAATATACAAATTTAGAGACAAAGAGATGTGGCACAAATTTGATTGGTCTGGGAGATTCTATCTGGAGAGGAAAATAAACTACCTAATGGTGCCATCAACAATAGGAAAGGGAATACATACTAGGTAGAGAAGAAAGGAAAAAATTCGTGCAGCTATAGGGGAAGTGCCTGAAGGATTAGAGAGGAAATTAGGACAAAGGTACACTATAGAGGTAATATGGGATGAAGAAAAACACAGAGGAAGAATTCAAGCAAACAAAGGAATTCAAGAGGGAGAAGAGAATGTGCATGCAGAGGAGATAATACAATAAGGAAAATCAAAGGACGTGTGGGAATGGAAATCCATTTCCCTAAAGAATTCTTATTGTTTATGAGAATTGAAATTCAATACAATCATTTGTAGACACATACAAGTATTTATCATTGTCTAGTAGCCCTGCGAACCCATTTCCATATACTTCATATTTCTTCCTAAGAAAACTAGGTTTAGGCCCATAGCGGAGAACTGTTTCATTTGAGGATTGCACTGGGTGGGATGATGACGTGGAGGCTCAAACTAGGGCTAATATTTAGACTGAAGAGGAGGACACTACAAAGCCTTCCCCATAAGAAAATGGAAGAGCAGGAGTTTTCTCCAACTCCACTATTGGTTGATTCATTCTAGCTCAATAGAACAGGAGGAGCAACTCTTGTGTGGAGGGACTTGACAATTACTAGGAGAGGTAAAAGGGAATACTCATATAAGGTCATCAAGGGCTCTATTGGATATACATTTCCTGGAGCACCATAGTCATCATTGGTATTACAAAATATAGGAAGTCTAAACTACTTAGAACAATTATAGGATTGTTGCCCAAATTTGCAAAAAATTATGGAGAAGATTAACATATGGCATATCCAGTTATAAAAAGTTATGTGCATATGGAATTTGAAGTTGCTCAGAGAAAGTAGAGGGAAATATTAGCATTGCCATAGGTCAAATAACTCAAGAAAAATTCAGAGGAGCATGTGGAGGTCTAGAAGAGTTGTCTCATGTGAGGAACAATGATCTCTAGATTCCCCATTTTGAGCTAAAGGGTGGAGATGGTTTTCTATAGATTCCATTAATAGCTAGGAAGGAATTGTGTTTCCTTGGAATCCTAGTAAGGAGAATTCTGAGGCCTTCTTTGCTTTTCATATTGGTTCTTGCAGTGGTTTCTAGATTCCCAAGGCAGGGTGGAACCACTATGTGTTTTTGATTTAAAGGTGGAGGCACTAGGCTCTGAACTCCCTCGCTTTCTTGAGGGTTGACACTTGAAGTCTCTGGATTCCCTTGTGTGGATATGGATGACCTTTGGAATCCTTGATTAAAGAATTATTGCAATGAATTTGGATGGTGGGTGGAGGAGATTCATCCTTTGGAGTCCTTATTTCAGCTTGTAGTGTTGGTTTCATCCCTTGAGCGAACCTCCTCAATGCTGGAATCTAGCTCAGGGATGATTGGGCTACAAGAAATGCCACAATGCATCCTAATCTATGGTTGGGTAGAGATTTGCATTCCTCAACTTAGTTGTCCAATCATAGTCTTAGATAGGTATCTCTTATGTGTATTAGTTGTAATGAATTTCATGTTTATGTTATTTGAGTTCAAATGATGGCATTGATGTATGAGGCATGACCTATGATGTGGTTGTTCATATAACTATGACATGGTTGTTGATACTATTCTCTTGAAATGCATGTATAATGATGTGTGTGATGGAGCTCTTATTTGAAGAATTGATCTCATAACTAACATTCAACTCTGTGTGTGAATTACCACTATAACTTGTGATTCTAATGAATATGTTTGAATTAAAATAGGGACAAATTATATGACTCAAATGATATGTTTGAATTGAGAAGTTGATAGCTGATAGAAAGTGATCAAGGTATTCTGAAGGCCCTCTAAACCTAAACCACACATCTCTTCAAATACACTTCCACCTCTTTAGAGCCCAGTTCACTTATCCCCTCACTTACACCGGCTATAAATGGAGCATATTCAGGATCCATCTAGATATTATGTGGAAAGACATAAGGAGGATACAAGGGAATTAAGTTATGAGATTGAACTGTGATGATGAGAAGAGACAAAAATTAGTACTTATGTGGATCAAGGGCAGTCCCTCTTTAGGTCTAAATGATCCCAAATCCTCTTTTAGATGATGAATTTTATTTTGGGCTACAATCACTATAAAATGGGCTATCAAAGATATCTTTGTTGGTATAATGAAGAAGTGAGTATATGTCCTTAATACCTATGGTGACAAGATAGACTCGCTACTTACTTGTGTTCTTAGAATTTTACATTCCCAAATAATATCTTCCTTGAAACGTCAAATTACTAGTCTCAACTCCTTTCTCTCCTTGAGATTTCACTTCTATCTCTTTTCCATTAATAGACCTATAGAGGTTTTTCGTATTATGTACATGCATATATAAAACCTAAACCCCACAAACGATTACCATGTGAAGTATACATAGTCCAACTTGGATAAAAATCTAGAATTTAATCCTTGCTAGCAAAATACTATATGTTGTTGTATCCACTGTAAGCTTATACATCTAAATATTGTGGTGCACCAGAATACAACTCCTACAAGGTATCCTTATTGTAGCTTCATCGAATGCCAAATGAATTATGATGTAGGTGAAAGTATTTATAGCAAATTGGAACTTGGGCTATTCATTGTGGTTCTTTGCTTTAAAACATGCCAATAGGGGTTGTTGTATGTAGTTGAATGTGAAGAGTATAAGTAGTCTTGTTGACTGCTCAATGGAAGGGTTTGGATATTTCTATGACCAATTGAAGAGGAAACATCTAATAGTAAGCTTAAATGCAATGTAGACCATCAGTCATCAAGGTATGGTAGCCCATGAGGTCATGATTCTATGAAAACACAAGGAGACAAATATAGGTAATTAAATTATTATCCATAGATGACTAATGATGTAGGTAGAAAAAAACCTGCAAGCCTGTGTACTTGACAAGATTAACTCATAGCCTTGGGCACTCGAACCACTCATTTCCTTTGCAATACAATATGATCTTGATATTTCAAACAAAGAGGAATATATTATAGTCAAATTCCTTGTAGAACAAACCCTTAACTCTGGGCCTCCTGTTCATACACATGATGGTTATAAATCTAACTAATAACATGTATGATGACAGTAGTAAAAGTGTTATAAATAGAAATTTGTAAATGGATCTTTTTGGATTTATTTTTGGTCAATTTTTACCCATTGGAAGAGTCTATAATTTGTAAAACTTCGATCCTGTTATGTATAAGCTTTCAAGTTCATAATAAAGGATATTTGTAGTGGAATATATTTGGCAACTTTGGAAGAGATAACTTAGCAAGCCATATCAATTTTGCTAGTAGTGGATTTTAATTCAAAAAGGGTTCAAGGGGAGATATGTGCATCATTGGCATCCTATAACTTATTTTGTCTCATTAAGTGTTCAATTATTTGTTGGCTTGTGGACATCAATTTTCTAGGCTAGTTGCCTTGTTTTTTATCAAGTGATAAATATCTTTCTCACTTCACTCTTATGATTGGTGGATACTATGACTTCCAACATGTAGCTTTTATTTCTGAATGGTATGGATATTATTTAGTATTATCCTTGTCTGTTTATTATCCTTCCAAAGTGAATCAAATTTTGTGCCATTACTAGGAATTTGATCCCTTGTGGAAAGTATCCATGTTGATACCTTCATTGTGTTGGAAAATAAAGGAAATTTAGATGAAGGTTGATTTTTCTTTCTTGATAATTACTTGTGGATTTTGTTGGTTTCTTAAATTATTTTTTTCTTTTCTTTTTATTCATCAATAAATTACCAAAATATAAGCATTAGTATCATAAGAGATAATAAACACAAGATATAGGCTCCACACTAGGGGAAAATCCCACAATTGGGAAAAACCCAAACAATCCTCTTCTTATAGAATAATATCAAATGAGATTTGCAGGACCAGGACAAAGAAAAATTCCTCCATAATATCCCAAATTCATCCCTCTGATCACTATCACAAACTTTCACTTTAGATTCCTTTGTCTCACAAAAAAATTCATCCTCCTTGTATCTTGTACTTCACAGATCTCGTGATCCTTCTCTAACTCACATAACATAGTTAGTACAATCCTTCTGTAGCTCATGATTATGTTCTTCTTTAACTCGCATATTATCACAAAGGTAGTCCTTCTTCAGCTCAAATTTTACTACAATAATATTTCCTCAGGAACTTACAAATTTTCAAATCATTTATTACAGAAAAATTGGCATCCTTCAAGATTATCTTGCAACTATTTAATAATTTGTTGTCATTGCTGCAACACCCTCCAAAATTTTTCTATATTTAAATTTTGGAGCCTACTTTCTATCATGTGAGGTGCCAATTTTGGTTGTCAAGTGTCGTTTCATGTTTCCACACATGTTACAAGTGTCCATGTTCTTCCTAAGTGTTGTCAAGTCATTGAGAAGACCTATCACACACTTTCAAGTCATAGTACACTTTCTGGTCACAAAATGAAACTTTTGGTTGCAACTACACATGCTTGGTCCATTATACTTGGTGAGTGTTTTTGAACTGGAATTTTGATGTATACTTATTTTTGGGTACTATCTAAGTTTTGTTGATGAGTTGAGATGTGTCGCGCTTGATTTTTCTTCTAACTCAATGTGTTTTTTCCATGTGTTACCCCCTCCAGACTTAGACAATTTTATGATTTGGTAAGCTTTCCCTCTAGGCCATGAGGAGCACACAATGCACTCCCAAGGCTTATTGGAGACCCTCATTACCAGTTGTTTCTATGCTCTACATCTAGGATGCTTCTCTCCAACACTAAACACATTCCTAGTCCACAAACCCTCCTTCTTGTTGCTTGTTTTTGTGCCCTATGCCAAGCCTAGACTCTAGTCTCCTAATTGAGAACGTTTCACACTCTCTATGGGTAGTGAGTCCTTCCCTTGTGCCTTTTTTTTTTCGTCTACCCTCCTTGTGGCCCTGGATCTCCCTTCCCAACACGCAATGCATCCTCAATGAACAACCATTCTTCTTGTCACTTGTTATTGTGTCATATGCTCTCCATTAGGCCTCCTTCTCCTCCATAACAATGCATAATGAATTCTTAGTGCTCAATGAAGCCCCTCTTGCCTCTTGCAAGTCCACACTGTTCCTAGAAGACCTCATTCTCCTTCCTTGTCACATTGTTGATCCACAAACATAAAATTTTTATAAAGCATGATAAAGTAGGATTTTTTGGGGCTAATGTTTGCTAGCCATGAGTGGTCTACATCTGCAAGTGTTTAATGAAGCATGGAAAATATTTGTGAGGAGATCTGACAAGAAAATTTTCCCAAGGAATAATCCTGAACACAATGGAACCATGTTATGACAGTTCAAAGAACAATGCATTCCAATGATCAATGTGACTCATGAAGACTCCATAGTTACTCGAGGCCCTTTGGAAGGTGGAAATTAATCAGATAGCATGATCTGTTAAGAGTATTGAAGACATAGTGGAAATGTCATCACTTCTCGAAGAACTCTATCTACAAGTCACCATGGGTCCAAGTCATCAATGACTATGAATTATCATGTTTTCATCATATGATTGTTAGAAAATTATATATTACAGAGCAATGGAAAACATAAGATATTGCAGAAACACAAACACAGAAAATGCATAAAACAAGAGAGATACAGATATACATGGTTCACCCAATTTGGGCTACATCCAAGGAGAACCAGCTATTCCTTCCTTTATATTATCCAGCAAATGAAGATATACAACCTACAGTGAATCCGTTGTAATTTCCTCTTCGCTCTCACACAATCTCCTCTCTCTTTTGTCGCTCAGAATACACATCTACATAACTGCAATACAATTACCTCATATATAGCGAGGGGTTTCCTTCTATGGAAAAAATCCTAAATTAAACATAACTTCTACCTTTAGATAATCCACTTAATGAATGGCTCATTTTGACTACCAAATCACAATATTTTACAAGGAAATTTTACATCTATTTTTAGCTTCAGGGGCGTTGCCCCTGAACCCTCGTCGGGCAGGGGGGGGGCTCATAAAAAGTGTTTTCGACCTCCCTGCACCCCCCTGGCGGTGAAAAAATGGGTGGCGTTTCCACCCCATTACAAATTGGGGTCCAATGCGGTGATACTCTCAAGAAATAAGATAATCAGGCTCTCTACCCAACAATATCCCACTTGGAGACTGATTATAACAACTCCATTGTTTCCTCATTTGCTGGAAAATGACTCTACTTTGGACCTGCTTGTTTCTCATCTTCGTCATCATACTTGAAGACCAATTGAAAATGAGCAGAATCTCAGTTTCTCCCTGGTTACAACTTTTGTTAACATATATGCAGGATTTTGGCTAGTGTGTAGCTTTTCTAGCTTCAACTGTCCATCTTCCAACACTGACCGTATGAAATGGTACTTGAGATGTATATGTTTAGTCTTGTAATGAAATGTTGAGTTCTTTGCAAGATGAATGGCACTCTAGTTGTCATTGTATAACCTTCCCAACTCCTGCTTCTTACCCAATTCATCCAGAAACCTTTGTAACCAAATCAATTCTTTACTAGAATCTGTAGTAGCAACATACTCTGCTTCCGTCTTTGAGAGTGCAATAACACTGCAATTTTTAAACTCAACTGATAGTTGTTCCACCTACAATAAACACATACCCTGTAGTGCTCCTCTTGTTATCTCTATCACCTGCCATATCTGCATAAACATATCCTTGTAGAGAAATATTTAAACCACCAAATCATAATCATTGATATGTGGTACCTCTCAAATACCTGAGAATCCACTTCACTTCCATCCAATGTTCTTTTCCTGGATTGTTCATGTACCTTCTTACAACTCCCACTGCATGTCCAATATCAGGCCTTGTGTAGACCATTTCATACATTAAGCTTCCAACTGCTGATGCATATGAAACTTTAGACATATAATCCATCTCTTCGTGAGTCTTGGGACACATCTCCTTACTTAGTTTGAAATGGCTAGCCAAAGGTGTAGTAACTAGTTTTGCATTCTGCATATTAAATCTTTCCAACACCTTTTGCATGTACTCACTCTGAGACATTGTTAATTTGGGATTTGTCTTGTCTCTAGTTATTCTCATACCAAGGATTTGTTTTCCAGCACCCAAATCCTTCATTGCAAATGATTTTCCAATTTTCCTTTGGGCACATTTATTTCCTTCATGTTAGACCTTGCAACAAGCATGTCATTTACATACAATAATAATATAATATAGTTTCCATCATTTTTCCTTTTGAGATAAACACAATGATCAGAGTGACATCTAGTATAACCTTGTTCATACATAAACCTGTCAAATTTTAGATACCACTGCCTTGGTGCCGTTTTAAGCTATACAAGCTCTTCTTCAACCTGCACACTAGTTTCTCCTTACCTTTGACCTCATATCCTTGTGGCTGCTGCATATAAATATCTTCCTTCAAATCCCCATGGAGAAAGGCCATCTTTACATCTAATTGCTCAAGATGAAAATCTTCTGCTGCTACTAGACTTAAAATAGTTCTGATTGAAGTCATTTTAACAACATGAGAAAATATTTCATCAAAGTCTATACCTTTCTTCTGTGCAAACCCCTTGACCACAGGTCTAGCTTTATACCTTTTTCTACCTCCATTTTCTTCCTTCAACCTGTAAACCCATTTACTCTGCAATGTTATTTTACCTACAGGCAACCTGACTAAGTCCCAAGTCTGGTTATGTACCAAGGAGTCCATCTCTTCTTTCATGGTTAGCTCCCACTTCTTCCTGGTTTCTACCTACATTGCTTCTTCATAAAATTATGGTTCACCAGAATCAGTCAACAATACATAATATAATGAAGGAGAGTATCATTTAGGGGGTCTACTTATCCTGGTAGATCTTCTAACACCACTTTCAGGTGTTTGAGGTTACTGTTGCTATTGTGGTTGATTTTGTTGTTCTAGCTATTGATCATTATGATTTTCAGGCACCTTTACTTTTTTTGTGATCTCATCAAGCACTATGTATTCTCTGTTTTCTTTTTCCTATTTCTTTTCCTGCATCTAATCCTTATACAAAACCTTTTCATTAAATATGACATCTTTGCTCCTAATGATTTTGTGATTTTCATAATCATATAAGCGATAACCAAAATCATTAATGCCATATCCAATAAAGGTACATTTCTTTGATTTTTCCTTAAACTTTGTTCTATTTTCTTTATTAATGTGGAGAAAGTCTTCACAACCAAAAGTTCTTAAAAATGAGTAGTTTACCTTTTTACATGTCCATGCCTCCTCTGGAATACCTCCATCCAAGGAACTTGAAGGCCCTTTGATTATTAGACAAACAACAATATCTACAACATCTACCCAAAATTGTAAAGGCAATCCCGCATGCAATCTCATGCACCTTGCACGCTCCATGATTGTCTTGTTCATCCTTTCTGACACACGATTTTCTTATGGTGTTCCTGGAACTGTCTTCTCTCTGTGAATTCCATGCTATGAATAGTACTTATCAAACTCTCTGTTGTAATATTCACCTCTATTGTCTGATCAATTAAAGTAACATAATAATGAGAGCCATTGAGAGATGATACTTGAGCAGGTCCCCATATATCTATATTCACAAGCTCTAGTTTTTCGTTCTTCTTTTCTTTCCCAACTCTCAGAAATATGTCTCTCTTCTATTTTCCATAAATGCAATTCTTTCAAAATTCCAAATCAACATGCCTCAAACATGGCAATAAATTTCTTGAGTGAAGAATCTACATCCCCTTCTCACTCATATGCCCAAGACTCTGATGCCACAATGTTATATCTACTCCTGTAGAGGTTAAAGCATTAATATAATTAGAAATACCATTACATAAATACAATGTACCAACCTTTTCTCCTTTTTCTTTTACCACGGCTCCTTTAGTCACCTTTCAGGTTTTATCTGTAAAAGTAGTTACATAACCTTCACCTCCCAATTGCCCTATTGAAATTAGATTTTTCTTTAGATATAAAACATGCCTTACCTCCTTCAATAGCCATTAGTTTCCATTTTGTTGTTTTATGAAAACTTTTCCCATTCCAATGATTTTATAGGGTTTATCATCACCCAAACGAACCTATCCAAAATATTCTTGAACACAATCATGAAAATGTTTCCTATCAGATGTGGCATGGAATGAGGTCTCTAAATCTACTACCTGGGCATCAATAATATTTTCTAATGAAAGAATCAAAGCATATTGCAACACATCACCTATCACATTCGCTTCATGATTGTTTTCTTGTTGTGCGTCTCCTTCTTTTCCCTTTCAAGACTTATAGTCTTTCTTCAGGTGTCCTTTCTTCCAGCATTTCCAGCACACTATCCCCGATCTGGACTAAAATATACATTTCCTTGACTTACTGCGATATCCTTGGATCTTTCCTCTTCCATTTTTCTTCCTCTAGTCTCTACAATCAAAGCATTACCTGATGTCTCACCGAAGCTTTTTCATTGCATTTTCTCGCAAGGATTGCACCAACAATATCATCAAACTTTAAAGTACTAGACACAGAGACAAAGTTACTAATGTCCATAACTAAACCATTCCAACTTTTTGGAAATGAGCATATAAATAATAAAGCCCTAACTTCATCATCAAAATTTACCCATGCAGAACTTAATTGACTAGATGAGTCTCCATGGGTTTTCACCTGTCCATGCAGTACCTCTAAATTATCTCGTTCTCATGCTTTCCCTGAGAGACAAACCATTCCCCATCTCCTTTCCATACTTCCAATTTGAGGAAGTAGTGCATAAGGCCCATGTCCTTCACTCTCTTGCAAGTTCCTCCTTGCAAGATCTGATCAACTACTCATCACCAGTAAGGATCAAGTCATCAATATATAACATAATAATCAATAATTTACCTTCTACCACAATGTGGTAAATGTTTTCATCTACTTCACTTTTGGTGAAGCCTAAATCAGTGACATAGCTATCGATCCTAGTGTACCAAGCACGGGGTGCTTTCTTGAGTCCAAAGAATTCTCACTTGAGTCTACACACATGTGACTATCTATCAAAGGTCTCAAATCCCTTCGTCTACTCGATATACACCTCCTCCTTAATAACTCCATTGAGGAATGTTGTCTTCACATCCATCTGGTGGATCTTCCACCCCATTTGTGCCAACAATGCTAGAATTGACTTGATGGAGGCGTACCTTTCTACTGGAGAAAAGGTATCATGATAGTCAATTCCCTCAACTTGAGAGAACCCCTTGGCCAAAAATTTGGCCTTGTGTTTCTCTATGCTTCTTTCTATTGCACGCTTTACCTTGTAAATCCATCTTGAACCAACCTCTGATTTTTCTGATGGTCTTGGGGCCACTTCCCAAACATTGTTTTCGACAATGGAAACATATTCCTCTACCATAGCATCAACCCATACTGGTTTCTCTACAATTTCCTCAAATGAGGATGGCTCAGTGTCTACAAGCTCACATGTCAGAGCCATGTATCCAGTTTACTGATATGATGATCTCCTCTTACTGCGTTGTGATGTGGGTACTCCCACATTTTATCAATCATCCTACAATAATATGTCAACTACCCTAGTTTGCTTCCTTCCTTATATGGAGATCCCTGCTTAAGTGGATGTCTCCGCTCTCTCCTCCTCTACTTGTGGCTTCCCCAACTTCCTAAGGTTCTTCCATTCGAGCCAAAAGCTCCTGATCAGGCTGCAACTGAATCTCCCTCTCAAGAGAACACCTCATTGCTTCTCCTCATCAAATTTCACATCCCTTCTGACCACTGTCATCCTGAGAGATGAAAAGTACACACGATAGTTGTGAGGTGTGTCTATGTACCCCAAAAATATGTCCAACTCTACTACCAGATCTAGATTTTTCCTTGCTTCCTTGGATACATGATAGTAAACTGATGATCCAAAGACCTTGAAGTGTGACACATCTGGTTTCTTCCCTGAAAAATCTTCTGCTGATGCAATCATGCGAAAAATATTGTGAAGAGTCCTATTCTGCAAATAGATCATTGTGTTGCATGCTTAAATCCACAAGTGCAGAGGTAGGCTTTGGCCATGAAACATCACCCTTGTTTCTCCCATAATACTTATGTTCTTCCTCTCAACCACCCCATTTTGTTGTGGTTAATGGGGTGATGTCAAGTCCTGTTGAATTCCTTCCTTTGCACAAAAATGTTTAAACTCATTTGACATGTACTCACCTCCATTATCGCTCCTGAGAGACTTCACTTTATTTCTAGTTTCTTTCTCAACAAGTTCTTTGAATTAAAAAAAAATGGAGAATGTCAAGTCTTTCTTCTGCGTTAAGTAGATCCAGCACTTTCGTGAGAAATCATCTACAAATATAACATAATACCTATGCTTGGCAGTGCAGGCTGTCGAGAAAGATCCATAGACATTAGAGTGGATCCTTTCAAGGAGTGCATGCACCTTGCTATCCTGATCATTGAACGTGGATTTTTTGTACTTCCCCAACATACACCCTTTACATGTATATTTCTACTCTACTGCTCCTTTGTGGAGGCTTGTAGAAATATTTCTCATGATCTTAAAAGCGTCATGATGCAAATGGTCAAGTCTTCTATGCCATAATTCATTGACATCTCGACTTTGTACCTTCTCTAATTTTGTGCTCAATGTTGCACAGTCTTCCACATCTAATTTATAGATTTTCTTCACTCGAACCCCGATTTGCTTCACTTTACCCATGGTGATGTGTCTCAAGAAAGCATTCCCTTTGTTGAATATCACATCGTAGCCACGATCTTCCAACATAGTTACATAAACTAGATTCTTCTTCAGACCTTGTACAAACATCACATCCTTGAGCTTGAGAGGGGAGCCAAACTCCCTTTGAAAAGTAATTGTACCAATACCTGTCACAATATACCTTCTCCTTCAATTCATTGAAAAATTATCTATTCCTCGTCATGTGGAGTGAGGCATCACTATCTAGATACTATACACTACCCATCATTATGCTTTCCACGCATGAAATGAGGGTAAAATAAAGTTCAAACTATGAAGCCAAAGCTTCACCCACTCCTCCTCCTATGGTCTTCCTTCTTGCCTTCTTGTGTGGACACTTCACTGCATAGTGCTTAAATTCATGACAGTGAAAGCATTTGATTTTGAACATGTCTTTCTTCTTTCCCCATTGACTTAAATCTTCTTTCGATTGGGATTTATTCCCCTCCCCTTTCTTTGCAATTCCAACCAAAGCACAATTCTCCTCATGCTCACCCTTGGATGAGGTCTTGTCTCTAGTGTTCTGCCTTATTTATTCCTACACTAGATCATACCATAACCGCTATGAACTTGGTAGTTTCTCTCTACATTTATCGAATCTTGATAGCTATTCCAACTCTTAGGAAGGCCCAAAAGGGATAAAGCTACCAAGTATTCTTCAGGGGAATTAACACTGACCCCACCAAGTTCATCACGACATTGTGTAAAAAATTTCAAGTACTTCAGAATTGTGTCATTGTTTTGCATCTTGATACTTCAAATCTTTTCCTCGAGTGTCAGCTTCCTATGGTCATTATTGTTCTAAAAAAAATTGTCAGTGCTTTCCACATTGCGAACGAAGTCTATTTTCCATAGATATTTGAGACAATATGATCCTAAACTACCTCCAATATGATTCTCCTCACTTTGGACACATCCTTCTTCCACTGAGAAATATTTTAGGCATCAGATTCTTAGGTTTTTGCCACATCTGTATTCATGTATTCTAGAAGCCCATTATAATCCAATACTACCTCCATGCGCCCTTCCAAGCAACAAGGTTTGAGGTGCCTAAAAAGGCATACTTGAGCTTGAGTCCATTGAAAGCCATCTTCCTGGCCCTGAATAAAACCTGCAACACTAATCTTCAAATTCAGATCTCCTGCAATGACAATTCCAACTCTGGTACCATGTAGAAATTAATGTGTAGATTCAATACTTCTCATGAAATTTACGAGATTTGAAGCTACTCTACTGATCTACAAAAGTTAATTCACCATCTAAAACAAGAATCATAAACATGAAAAAGGAAACATCACACATGCACAAAGATTTATCTATGGGAAAGAAACTACTCAAAACCTCTTAATATCTGTATTGCATTAATCAGAGAATAGAGGAGAAATGCAATGCTTGCTCAAGCTTGAGCACACCTTGCAAGTGTATAGTTTATCCCTCTACCTGACTGACTGAACCTGGCCCAACACTTAGCCAATTTGAAGCCTTCCCAAGCTCCTATTTTCTTACATTGCTCCCTTGGGAAATTTCCCCTATTTTTTAGGAATTTCACACCAAGGAATTATGCAATAGCCTTCGGTCAATCTCTAACTGCTTGCACGACATGTACACATGGGAATACACTACAACTAATAGTCCACTACCTTGGAATCTCCATATCAACTGAGTAACTCGAATTATCTTCATGCAAAAATTATTTTGGGCTGATTGATAAGTTAACTAGTTGATCACTAAGTGTGGTTGAAGTTATGCATCCACAACTTGACCTCCACTAGTTCTTCTGACAGTTAAAATTAGTTAATCTGACAATAACTCAAATTAACTAAAATAGATTACTACAAATTAGCAATCAATCATGTCGAACTGAACTCAAGTGACTCCAACTCGAATTTACTAAGTTAACTAAGTAAAAAGAGCCATGCCACCTTAGTTAACTACCTCCATTTATTTTGATAAAATAGAAATTCGAATTTTTATCTAGTTTGACCAAGACAAAGTCAAAACTAGATTTTCTTGCTGCATTTTCAACACACTGATGCGGGAAACAAAGTTGAAAGAAACTCAAATGTGGATGAGAAGATTATTTGTATGTTGGTACAAAAGGATGTGAATCTGAGTAGCCTTCAACAATAGGAAGAGAAATAAATGACCAAACTCTTCGATATAAAGATACATGTCAAGAAGACAAACATTGATGCTCTATTTGAGTTAGGATCGCAAGTGAATCTCATTGGACCAGAGTTGGTTAAGAAGTTGGGGTTAGAAGTTTGTGATCATCCAAACCCATATCCATTAGGATGGGTAAATAAGGATGCATAGTTGAAGGTAACAAAATAGTGTAAAATTAGATTTGTTATTAGTGTTGATTTTATTGATGAAGTAGACCTTTATGTGGTTCACCTTGATCTATGTGGAGTCATGTTTGAGAGTCCATATATGTACATGCATGATGCAATATTCATGAGGAGAGCCAACCAGTACTGGCTTGTCAAGTATGGAAATTTTTCCATCATCAACATGCACAAAGGCAAGTCGAAAATAAGTTCCAGTCGAGCCAAGAAATTGATCAGTTCCATCAAGAAGTATGTTTTATGCTTTTAAGAGAAAGCAAGTCCAAAGAGGAGTCAATAAGAGGCAAGGCATCCCCGGAGGGGTTTACTAAGAAACATAAAAAAAATTACAGGAGTTGTGACAGACATACAAGGATGTGTTTCGAGAGCCTAAAGGGTTACCACTTAATATAGAAGTGGATCGTGAGATCCAGCTATTGCCAGACTCCCCATTGCAAAATATTGGGTTGTGTAGGAAGTTTGTTATAGAAGAAAGTGAGGTGAAGAAACAGTTGCATCAACAACTAGAATAGGGTGTCATTCGATCAAGTACATCACCATGTGGGTCAACCATCATTGTTGTGCCAAAGAAGGATGGGACTTGGTAGATGTGTATAAATTACAAGGTGTTGAACAAAATCACACTCAAGAATAGATACCCCATGGTGAGGATAGATGATCTTTTAGATCAGTTTTAGCAAGAAAAGTACTTCACCAAGTTAGAATTGAAGTTTGGATATCACTAGGTTTGAGTCAAAGAATAATATACATGAAAGATCGTCTTGAAAAATAGGCAAGGTTTATATGAGTGGTTAGTCATGCCATTTGGCCTATGTAATGTATGATAAACATTATAAGATTAATGAACGATGTATTGCACCAGTTTATAGATTCATTTGTTATTATGTATTTGGATGATATACTGGTATATAGTGCTACCTGGGAGGAGCATATGTCACATTTGACTCATGTGTTGGAAACATTGAAGAAGCACCAGTGGCTAGCAAATCTCAAGAAGTGTGACTTTGTGTAGCAGTCTTTGGTGTATTTGGGGTATGTAATTGGTGGGGGAGAACTAAATATAGATCCTTCCAAGATGGAGGCTATCATGAAATGGTCAATGCTTACTAATGTTTCTGAGGTCAGGAGTTTCAATGCGGCATCACAGTACTTGAGGAAGCTCATAGCCTCATTTTTAGTTGTAGCAACACTGCTCCATGCCATAACAACGTGTGATAAGAGTTTCCAGTGGGGAAAAGGTCATCAAATGGATTTCAAAGAGCTAAAGAAGAAGATTAGTGAAATACCAGTTCTAGCATTACTAAGCTTGCAAACCCTTTGAAGTGGAGACTGATGTAGGTGGTCATGCTATGTGAGATGACTTGATGCAAGGAGAAAGGAATGTATGCTACCATTATGAAGTATTCCATGGGGTGGTCCTTAACTACCCTACCTACGAAAAAGATCTATATGACAAGGTGCCAGCTATGAAGAAGTTGAAGAACTATCAGATGGGAAAGGACACAGTAATCCACACATATCACTAGCCATTACAGTACTTGCAGACCCTGTGTAAGCTACAACATAGCATGCATTACAAGTGGGCGAGGTTTTTATAGCAGTTTCATTCGGTGATCAAGTATAAGAAGGGAAACACAAACAAGTTGGATGACATGCTTTCAAGGCCACCCATATCAAAGATCACAACCTTGGGGACCTCTTATGCACATGAAGCCATTCACCCATGTGTTGACAGTGCTAGACCCACTAACATTCAGTGGATCTTCCCGATATGAAGTCCCAACTAGACCTCACACTGTTTGGTGTAGGAGTCCCATCCGGTATTATGGCCTCATTGCCATTATCTTAAAGATACACCTTAACTCTTTCTTGTTAGCACGTGAAAGCGTTTTCTTTATCTTCAAACAATGAGCTTCACATTCCTATGATTGATTAGTGTTGCTTGTGTCAAATTTCTTTCACTGCAGAGGGAGAGGGTGGAATTGAGTCCTAGATTGAAAGGAAATAGTCCCTACTCTGCTAGAGACACACAACACAATAGGACATGCACAACTTCTAGCGGAGTATTCCACATGGATGCGGCAATCACAAACATAAGGTGAACATATAGCATGTACAATACCCAGCGAAATAGTACACATGAATGCGATGAGCATTATAACAAGTTTACAAGAATAAATCTGTCGAGTGTCCAGCAGGATAACCCACACGGGTGGGACAATGTTAACAACTGATACAACACATTTCCAATAGCATATGTACTAAAACAACCGAAATAGTTCAACTGCCTTAATACAAGTTGAAGAAACATGCATTAGAAGCATCCAAAAAATAGTCTTACAAATGAATACAATACATGTGTGAAAATGTGCTGACCTATTATGAGGCTTTTGAATTAAGCGAAAGCTCCAAGACACATCCATACACCATTACATCACTAACCTCGATAGTGGGGCATTGGAGCCATTGCTCACTCAAAGAAAATATTGCAGACTCTCAAAGCTATGTGGTAGGATCCAAGGTGAAAATTCCTTTGCATGTACAAATGAGGGGTAGTTATAGCCAAGGGTAAAACTGGGCCTT
This sequence comes from Pinus taeda, assembly GCA_000404065.3. Classification (NCBI taxonomy): domain Eukaryota; kingdom Viridiplantae; phylum Streptophyta; class Pinopsida; order Pinales; family Pinaceae; genus Pinus; species Pinus taeda. Next base: position 93,614 of record APFE030818155.1, on the reverse strand, counting down.
GTGACTGTTTGACTTCCCTCGTGACTGTTTGACACACATTACTCTTCAACTTTACATGACTCTTTAGATTTACATGTGGGTCTCTTGGACTTCCATGTTACATTACATTGATTACAACAATATGGCCCATAGTAGTGATGTGGCCGAGATGACTCATGACATGAATCGACATGACAGAGCTGGTATGTTCATCCTGCTGGTTGAGTGCATGTCGATTTGTAGTGTTTCTGAGTGATGGATGTGCTCTTGGTGTATCATAGCTTCAACTCTGCATGGCAAGGTGTGCGAAGTCTTCAATGCTCTTGGTGTTCGCTTGATGTTGCATGTGCACGTCACTCCTTCGCTTGTACTTTGGCATGCTTCATGTGTTCGTCCATTCACGAATAAGTCTCTTTGCATGTGCTCCTTGTTTATCCTATTCATCATCACGCCATGTCTCATCCATGCACCTGTCTCTACAATCACTCATGACGAGACGACAACAAATCCAGAAATATCCTAGTCTACCATGATCCATTATTTTCGCTTTCGGATGTAGTTGACCAGGAGAGAGGACAAGGCTCTAAAACTATGGCAGATTTCAAGTTGGTATGTGGGCTTTGGGTAATGTCTGTGAAAACTGTGTAGAGGTCATTGGGAGGCTGAGTTGGGAAATTCGGATTGGCAGTGACTATCCGCGAGATTTGGCTTGGCTGGAGGGCAGATCTATGCAATTTTTTCAGGGAGACAGTGCAGGCAGCAAGGGGAGACTAGCAAAAAAAAATGCACAATTTCTCAAGGGAGATGGTAGTGCACTGCTAGAGGCTATTGGAAAAATTTGCACAATTTCTCTAGGGAGTTGGCAGCGAGCTGCGGGAGGGTGTTGACAAAGGCTGCGCAGAGCTGGGAGGCTGGCCCACAGGACATCTCTGCATAGTTTCTAAGATTAGAGGGATGCTGGGATGCTGGGAAACTGGGACACTGCTCATGAAAAATGTGCAGTTTTCAGGATGAGTTGAAGGTCTGTGGACAGGGTGACTGGCTGGAAAAACTGTACAATTTTTTAGGGCAGTGTAGTGAGAGGCAGCAGGTGTTTGTCCGACATGTCTGCGCAGTTTCTTAAGTTAGCGGAAGTTGTCATGCTTGGCTGATCTTACGCAATTTTTTGGGGGAGTGAGGCACGAGGTCACTGCCCAGTCAAACTCTCTAGTTGACCCGCTGGAGGCTTGGTTGATTTGCTTGCGGGTAGTGCATATTGAGATGGCTTGCTAAGAAACTTCTGTGTTGTTCTAGGTGAGAGTCGGTTGGGTCGATTCCATGATTATGTAGTGTAGATTTCTTGGGAGGTGGCCTCAAGCTCTATGTAATTCTGGGTAGTAGTACATATTCACTAAGGGCTGAAACTGCGCAGTGCAGCTCAACAAAGGTCTGGTTGTTGGAGGGTGGCCCAGTCGACAGAGTTTCAGCAAAATAACTAAGTGTGTGAACAAGTGACATCGTACATGCATGACCTTGCGAACACACACTCACCATGACTTGACGACAAGACACCTCGAACCATCAAGACAACATACACTCAGTGTGACTCACCAACGGGTGCGAGCAACAAGCATGACACTTGTGATAGATTGTTGAACGACCGTGACGACACTTGTGTGATAGTGCTTACAACATCGTGTGTGAGTGCGATAGATGTTTACATAGTGAGCACAACTCAAACACAACCTTCAACATCACTAGAAGGAGGTCACAAGCATGACATAGCAATCAACATGCCGAAGATGACAGTTAGTCGAACAAGTGAAAAGGAAGTAAGACATGTAGAAGTAACACATAAAATAACTTTTTGTTTTTGTGCACATGAATGTTATTGAGGACAGGATGATATGATAATGACAAGTAGTCCTGCAAACTCAACTAAAAGGTGTACTTCGAAAGGTGTTCTTTACTTACCATACTCACCCTCAAGATGATCATGCATCTGACGACTTTTGCATGCAGTCCTGATATTTTCCATTACTTGGTCCCTTGTTCCTTCTCCTCAAATCCTTGAAAGCGATTTCAACAAGTCACCTTTTCCTATAGTCACTAAGAGGTAGATCTGTGCAATTTCAATGGACAATTACTGCTGCCGGAATGAGGCCCATTTGCATAGTTTCTGCATGCAAGATAGATAGGGCAACTTGGACAAAGTTGTGCAGTTTTGAGGCACAAGAAACTGTTGCAGGATGGGGGTCCTGGGAGGACACCTCTGCGGAAATTCTGAGTGCATTGTAGCTGGACTACTCTGCACATTTTTGGAGAGCAGTGCTGGCTGGGGTCTCTGCGCACTGCAGGGTTTCAACAGGAAAGGGAGGAAGCTTGATGGTTGCAGAATCAAAGTGCATAGTTTCAGGAAGCTGGATGAGGCTAGGTTGCTTGGGAAAATGGCCAAGTGTGAAATCAGTGAAACATACGTAAAAATTGATAGGACTTGACTGTGATCACACACAGACACTTAGTAACACAACGTAGACCATCTAGAATACATAAGACATACTTTGCTTGATGCAACAACCTCCATGACAAGAGTGCGTGAAACATGTCTATGTGATGAAAACCACTCATGTGCACATGCTTTCCCTTGAAGCAAAACAACATTCCCTTTGCATGACAAACAACAACCCCTATGCTCGAAAATGACACATGTTGCATAAAGATAAGAATGCGGACAACTCTTAGGATCAAGTAGGGGAGCTTGAAATCATCGCTTACTAATAATTGACCAAGGATGATCGATCACAGGATCCAAGGTAGGCTCCAAAATTTTCATGCGAGCCAAAACCTTGGAGGGTGGTTGGAGTGGCTACAACACTTGGCGACACACTAGTAGAACTATAGCTCTCTGAATGGACCTTGTCTTTTGAAAAGAAAGTCTAACCCTTCCAGAAGTATTTTTCGATTCTTTGATCATCGCAGTTTCCATACTAGATTAGTTGAAAGATGGAGTCCCTATCATTCCCTTGATCGATTAGCACACATTCCAAGCCAAGTCAACTTAGTTATTTCGATTGGGGATTAGGGGTATATTGGTGCACAAGTAATATAACTATCAGAGTTTAAGTTTCATTTATGGTGTTGCTCCGCTACCATCAAGCCTAGACAGTACCCTGGTGGAGTCACGCATGAACACAAGCATCACTTCCCTGCCAGCAAGCATGGTCAGTACCCCGACGGAGTTACTTGCATCACCTCCTTGCACAAGAAGCCTTTCTCTTCTTTCGCATTATTCAGTTTTCGTATATTTCTTTTTAAAGAACTGTGCATAGGCACTTATTTATTTCAGAGGAAGAAGAGGGATCCTAACTTATTGAGAGAAGAAGGTTGTTCCTTTAGAGAAGTATGTTATGTATACCTCTGACATACTTGTTAGGGTTTTCCCCCTCACCTTACTCTACTTGACTAAGCTAACAAGGGTTAACCCAAAACAACCGACTAGAGTAGGTGGTACTAGTTATGGTGGAAGTGTTGTGTTTTCACCAAGACTCATTATGAACAAAACGTATTTTCCATCAAGTCATCATCGACTGAAGACAACAAGTTCTTCATAAAGGGAGAGGACAACATATAATCATATGTTGATAGCTGTACAAGTCCTCTTAGAATTGACTAGCTTGTATCGAGAGCCAAACAAGATTTCACGAGAGGCTAACCTATGGGTAGAAGCAAGCTGTTGGGAACAAGATCCCCCAAGGATAGTTTTGGGGCTAAAAGCCCATGTTTTGGGTCAATTTTGTAATAAAGTTGTAAAGTATCCGCATTTTGTGGTCATGGAGCGTTAAGGTGTCATGAGTCATAAAGGGTTGTCCGCCCTTATTTTGTAAAGTGTAAATTCGGCTATAAAGATCCACCCATGGTCTGCAGAGCATGGGATTGTATAAAAAGGAGCTAAGTAAGTAAGCTCTAAGTAGTCTTAAGTCTAAGCAAGTAGACAAGTCTTGGAGTCTTGGTAGAGAAGTCAAAGTGTTTCGAGTCTTAGCCTAGGTAGAGGCTTTGCAGCTGAGTGCACAGAGGCCTAGGGTGGAAGTCCGCATCTGAGTGGCAGACCCCTGCAGTTTTGTGCACAGGGCAGATAAATTCTATATCAACTGAAGATATCAATAAAGAGAAGTATTCTGCAAATTCTATGTATTTATTTCCTGTTAATGCATATGGTTATATTGTGTTTTGGGTTTAATTTGCAATGTTTATGCAATGCGCAAAGATATGTGATTATATTGGTTAATTGAACGCAAGTAAGAATATCAGTTTACACGGCACTAACTAGGATTGTTTAGTAAGATAAGTAAAACACTTAAGATAACTTGGGAACCTATACGATACACTGTCATAGCAGCGTGAAAGTACCTGGATGGTGGGTTAAGGTTGCGTGAAGGTCAATCGTACACCTTCGTGGAGGTACTGAAGGGTGGAATAGAAGGATAGATTGAAAGAGCCCTAAGGCTTAGTGACCTGTGCAAAAGTAGGAACAAAGGGTATAAACCGACATCACGACCATCTCAGGATGTGGAAATTTGGTTCCAGCATCCCCCCATACTGCTTTGAGTGAGACTTCGGTCCATGCTCCGTGGGCTGATGCCAAAAGGGCCAGTAGTGTAGGGATCTATTTGGCTAACTAACGCTGAACCTGGGTCAGGCCCCACAAAGCCAACACAAGAAAAGAAAGCAAAAAAGAAAAAAGCATAAGTAAAGCGAGAGAAAAACTAGTAAGCAAAGCAAGCAAGCAAGAAAGCAAGCAATCAAGCAAACCAAACCAAGTAATCAAGAAAGCAAACATGCAAACTAGAAGGCAAAGCAAAGAAAATAAAATTTGCAAATGCTACTCCTACTCCTATCTTAAATAGTGCATGGGCCTACTCACGTGAAGTGATATTTCCAATGCAACCACTAACGCATTGGCTGGCCCATGTTGGTGAAGGCATAATTAAGAAGAAAGATATGCATGTAAGCCACTAAACAATAAATATAGATCATCGAAGACCAACATGCTTCGAGTTCTAAAGCATCCACATAATAGAAAAGAATGAATGCACAAAACAAACATTCTGCAGGTGTACCATGGTGTTGTGACGCACTGCATGCAGACAGTAAAAATACACACTCTTTGGACTATGACATACGAGTGAACATGAGAAATACCAACAACTTATGCTTTGAAAGCACACTCATTGTGTAAGATTCCTCCAAATCTTGAGCGATGGGATCATGTGATTCAAGTGGAGGAAGTGAAATCTGGGTGTTTAGTTGATCTTCAATGTGAAGCAGAGAGTAGCCTTGGGTGTTTCAAAAATTTTCTGATTGGAAGTGGAACTGACCTTAGGATAGGGAGGGCCTGACATAACCATCAGCCCAGGCTGAAGTGCCTCGAAAACCTGTGGGTTTCCACTCCATCAATAGGTATATTGTTGGGATAGGGTCCCTTAGGGTCGATTTTGGGGTTAAAATCCCAAGTTTTGGGGTATAAAGCCCAAGTTTTTGTATGTAAAGTGTAAAGTCTCCGCAATTTGTGGTCGCGGAGCACGTATATGTAAAGTGTCATAAAGGGTTTCCTCCCTTCTTTTATGTAAGTTGTGTCAACTTTAGAAGATCCACCCATGGTCTGCAGACCATGGGATTATATAAAAAGGAGAGTCTTAGAAGAGTCTAAGGCAATTTTTGGAAGTTGGATGATGAATGTAATGGGTCATTAGCGAAAAGAGCGAAGAGTCTTAGAATAGAAGAAAGGATCTGCAACTATGTGTGCAGAGGCCTAGGGTAGAAATCCGCAGTTGAGTGCGCGGACCCTTGCAGCTGAGTGTGCAAGGTAGTTAGAGTCTGTAAGAAGATCTGAAGTACTAATAAAGAAGATTACTATGGAAATATCTGTGTTTGATCTATTTACTTCTGTTATGAATAAATGCGGTTATGTTATGTTGAATAATGGTTTTCATGATTTAATGCTATATTGATGCGCGAATCTATATGTTTTACATTGTTATGAAAACGCAAGTAATAATATCTGTTTATGCGAAGAACATATTAATGCATATTGAAGTTATCAGATACTTAAGCTGATCTGGGTAGATACGGTAGTAAGAGTAATTACAGAAGCATGTAAGTGGTTGATTTGCTCGGTTAGGGTCTGCGAATGACAGTTGTAGACCTTCACAAAGTTCTAGGGGCCGATGTAGAGAAGTATATCGATAAGCCCTAAAAGGCTTATTGATCTACTCAAAGGTAGAGTTAGGGCATAAAACGACATCACTACCATCTCTGGGTGCGGAAACTTGGTTCCAGCAGCCCCGCATAATGCTTCGTGTGAGACTTCAGTCCGCACTCTGTAGATTGATGCCGAAAGGGCCAGTAGTGTAGGGATTTGTTTGGCTAAATTAACGTTGAACCTAGGTTAGGGCCCACTAAGCCAACCAATGGTTTCGTTGTCGGGAGGAGTTCAACTGATGAAATTGAATGGAGATCCATTTCCTGGAAAGGTAAATGGCAGTTGATTGAAGCTATACACCAGGGATCTGGCCAGATAACTATATGATGGGAGCACAGTCTTAGCGCTCCAAGCAGTTGAAAGGAGGCGTGGGAATATAAACTACACTACCTAGGTTGTTGAGCTATGCGATTGGGGGACTGCGCAGGATGGAAGAATGTCATATCATTAGTAGAATCGTGACGAGATCTGCGCTATGGAATGAGAGACCACATGGGCAGCCAGAAAGTGACCGTTACAGTCACTGTTCATGATTTGACAGTGAAAAAATGGCTAAGAGGAGCGGGTGGGTGACATTTAAGGTTAAAATTAAGAGCGAGATCTTTGAAAATATATCGCCAATCTAGCATTTATGAGGCGATTTTGGGGAAAACGGTCGGATTTAAATTCGAATTTGCCTATAAATTATAGATGGCCACCCAACGAAAAACACTTTTCATTTTGAGAGCTTTTGTGTCGTGCTATCGGTTGTGCACGAATCCTACGATTTTTTAGGAGGTGGCCAATTCAATGTTTGAAAAGTTACCTAAGGAAACCTAGGAGCTCCTGAATAGCCTCATGTCGGCGTCCATGGAAACTGCAAGTGTTGGAGGACCTATGGCCTCTAAGGGAGCTTCCCCTAAGGTCATAAATGTGGAGGTGCCCGCCACGATACCAAAATCACAAAGGTTGCCTAGGCCGAAGCCTATGCTGACAGGAGAGGCTTCCAAGGCAAATAAGGACAAACAAAAAGTGACACATCTGGTGCACTAGTCACCAAGGAAGCATCAGAACAAAGAGAAGCCCACCGCACAGGAGAAAGGCAAGGTGGAAAACCTAGAGTCCGACGAGGGCGTAGAGGAAACTGGTATGGGCGTAGAGGAAATTGATATTGAGGGAGTAGACCCTATCTCAAAGCTACCAGAATACATCCCTCCACGTCGGTGTAAGGTGAAGGTCCCAAAGGACCTAGACGAGGGAAAGTTTCTCCTTCATACACCCTTGCTGCCAGAGAATATCATGTTTGAAGGACCGTGCTTGGAGCGCGTCCCCCATCTTAAGCTTGAAGATTGGGACTTGGTGGACACAGAGTGGTTCCCCCACCTGGCTACTGATAATTTCATGCAGAGAGTATTCTACAAGGATTCGGGTGTCACTGCGTTGGAGTCGGTTAAGTGGATTCGTGGGGTGGAAAAGGCAGGATTGTTGAATCTGCTATGGGTGTCGCATTACCACCGCACACCAATAAATTTGATTGTTATCAAGCAACTGTTGTGCCTGGTGCACGATGGGTACATGTGGTTGGAGGAGCCAATTCCTATAATTGATATGCTAAGCCATAGGATCACCCTATTACCACATTCGGGACTAAATCTGTCTAAGGCATTTGGCGGAAAGACGAGCGAGTGTGGCCCTGCCGAAAAAATAAAGGACAAGTTTAAGCTTGTCAAAAAGTCGTGTTGATACTCAATTTCGAGTATTACTGACCCCGCGGTGAAGGTGGCCACCTAGATCTTGGCTGGGAAGGTAATGAGGAAGTGCCGCACAGGTGAGGTGTTGACACTAGTTGTTTCATTAGCAGCCCAATGAACAGAGGGCGTACAATTCAATTGGGCGCGCTACCTGTGCAGCGAGTTCCTTGCGAACTGCAAGGAAGCACATGACCATAGCAAAACATTCCACTACTCATGACTATTGTCATCGATTTTGTTTGTTGCGTGTCAGTTGCCGGAGGACAGTCAGTTTCCTCTGATCATGATAGATTTGCCAGAAGCAGTGAAGTTTGCTTCGCTATGGGCCACGAAGGACGCTGAGCGGGTCAGCGAGAGCAAGGTATTCTGGGTATTGATGGAGATGAGAGTCAATATTGCCATCAACCACAAGCCAAGGCTGTCACCAACTGTCTTTGAGTAGTTGTTGGGATATGTAGAGTTCAAAGCGAACTTCCACTATATCTCCATCCTAGCACGTAAGGACCCAAAACAGAAGTGGTATGATCTACCATTCCTCACGACGGATGATGCCATAGTAGCGATCCTCAATTGTTGGCTAGCTGAGTGGCGCATGGCCTTAGATTTATCCATTGGGTCTAGTAAGTACGCAAGAAAGCAGAAGAAGGAAGAGCCTTAATCGAAAATTCAGCAGTTGGCTGAAAAGAGAAAGAAGGAGGTTGCGAAGAAGGCACGCACGGAAGTGGAGCGTGTTGCCAAGGAAAAAGAGGAAGAATGTGACTCTAATAGAAGTTAGAAATCCCCTTCGCCATAGACAGAAGAAGTAGAAAGATCAAAGTAGGGTGGTGCAGATCTGGAAAGCACTCCCTTCCGGGTGAAGCGAAAGAGGGAGAAGGAGAAGGAGGGGTCATGCAAAAAGTCCAAGGCCACCAAGTCGTCACTAGGCCCAATCACCTTAGCAGAGGGCAACTTGGATGACATCGGGGATAAAGTAAGTAAAGCGACGGTGAAATTACCATAGCAATTCGAATAGTAGCAGAAGCAAGCCTTGGTTTCCATTCAGACGAGTTTGCATGAGCTGCATATCCAAACTACTCAACTGCAGGTAGGTGTAGGGCAGAGCAACGCGATGTCGACTAGTTTGGCATTGGGGATCACTGGAGCAGTAGAGATGGTTCACTCTTTGGATCCTCAAGCTGTCGTGCTACCTAATGGAGCCCTAAGCACGGAAATAGATGCTGACAAGGTTGCTTTAAGGAACATTGTTCTCAACTTGGCCGCGCTCCCAAGTGAGTTCCTTCACACGCTGCAAGCAGGTGTGATTGCGGAACTTAGGCCCCGAGAGTAGCGCGTGCTGAGTTTGATCAGCGAGAAGAAGGCTAACAACGAACAATTGTTCATTGAGAAAAAATCAACAATAGACATGTGGAAGAAGGTCCAAGAGAAGAATGAGCGCACCGCAGTGGTGGTAGCAGAAGCATGTGGAACTGTTCTAGAACTGCACATTCCCAAAGAGGTGCTTGTGGAGGCCAACATTCAGAAGTTGGTTGCAGTTGTGCACGATGCTCGGACTGAGATGGCCAAGACTCAGTTTGAGTTGAACCTCAAGATTATAGAGCTCTAGTTGAGGGCACAACCTTCAACTCCATGAGAGGTCAGAGAACAGCACGAGGCAGCTGTCAAGAATGTAGTTGCTACAGTAGATGCCAAGTGGCTGAATGCACTGCACTCTTCGAGCAATCGATGGAGGTCCTCACAAGTCTGCAAGAAGATCCCAACCTGCAGAGGTTGAATACTGAGGCAAGGGATTACAATAGTAGTATGATGAAGCTAGAACGACGTCATGCACCGTCGCCGGCACACAAATATTGGCCAAGTTGTAGGAGGAAAAGGAATTGAAAGATCAGGTGGAAGTAGCATAGTGAAAAGTGGCAGTCCTCAAGGCCAAATTGGCACCTTGGCTGGATGAGGCCTATGTACTCTCTGCCACCATTAGGGAGAAGTTGGACAGCATACATACATTATAGCAGAAGATCCAGGTAGACAACATAGGACTAGCAACAGATCAGTTGGTGTAGCAGGTCAAGCAGGCGGCTACGCAGTGTACAACTGAAGTTACAGTGGTGCAAGTGGAGCTAGGAGGTCTTCGTAGCAAGATCTCTGTGCCAGTAGAGTGACTCTGGGACGAGTCACCATATTTGTGTTGGGGACCTGTTGGGACAGGGTCCCCTAGGGTTGATTTTGGGGTTAAAAGCCCAAGTTTTTGTATGTAAAGTGTAAAGCCTTCGCAATTTGTGGTCATGGAGCACGTAGATGTAAAGTGTCATAAAGGGTTTCCACCCTTTTTTTATATAAGTTGTGTTGGCTTTAGAATATCCACCCATGGTCCGTGGACCATGGGATTGTATAAAAAGGAGAGTCTTAGAAGAGTCTAAGGCAGTTTTTGGAAGTTGGATGATGAGTGTAATGGGTCATTAGCGAAAAGAGCGACGAGTCTTAGTATAGAAGAAAGGCTCTGCAGCTGTGTACGCAGAGGCCTAGGGTAGAAGTCCACAGTTGAGTGCGTAGACCCCTGCAGCTGAGTGCGCAGTGTAGTTAGAGTCTGTAAGAAAATCTGAAGTACTAATAAAGAAGATTAATCTGGAAATATCTGTGTTTGATCTATTTACTTATGTTATGAATAAATGTAGTTATGTTATGCTACATAATGGTTTTCATGATTTAATGCTATATTTATATGTTTTACATTGTTATTTGAACGCAATAAATAATATGTGTTTACGCAAAGAACATATTAATGCATATTGATGTTATCAGATACTTAAGTCGATCTGGGTAAATACATAAGTAAGAGTAATTACAGAAGCATGTAAGTGGTTGATTCTCCTGGTTACGGTCCGTGAATGACAGTCGTAGACCTTTGCGAAGGTCTAGGGGCCGATTAAGAAAAGTATATCGATAAGCCCTAAAAGGTTTATCGATATGCATGAAGGCAGAGTTAGGGCATAAAATGACATCACTACCATCTCTGGGTGCAGAAACTTGGTTCCAGCACCCCCCATACTGCTTCGGGTGAGACTTCAGTCCACGCTCCTCGTATTGATGCTGAAAGGGCTAGTAGTGTAGGGATTTTTTTGGCTAAATTAACGCTGAACTTGGGTAAGGGCCCACTAAGCCAACATAGGTCATCGAAGACTAGTGGCTTAGACAAATTAACAACGAGTGAATCAACATCGTGATCAAATTAAAAAGTATAGAGATCACGAAAACCATGATTAGAAAATTCGAGATGTTCATCGACATCCTCATGATTTGATGAATCATGCAAAGGGGTAGATGAGAAGCAAGGATGTTCAACCTCTATGTTTTTAGAAATGATAGATGACAGATGGGATGGATTTTTAGAGGAAGATGTGTCCTCTCCGTAATGTAATGACAAACTGACATCGGGTGTGTCTTGCAAATGATTGGAAGTAGAAACATCTGTAAATGAGTTTTCACAGGGAGGGTCAAAAGCAGTAGGATCACAAGAGATGCCAAGATAGAATAGATGAGGTGCAGATGGAATGGAGTCATCCTTCACGGTGGGTTCTTCTTTAGATTCCCGCACACACTCATCATGAATGATAGCGTAGGTTGGCTGCACAACACTGATTTCGTCGACAAATTGATCCTCTTTCACAACAAGTGTGGAGTCCGGAATAGAAGAACACAAGACAGTACAATCCAGAGGATCAACAGAATGCAGGGACGAAGGTTGAGGTAAAAATTCCACAAGACAGCCAGTAGGCTTGCAAGCCAAATCTGTGCAGATATCAAAAGTAGGTTGGGTAGGAAGATGTGTCAGTTCAATAGATGTGCGCGCACCTTCTCCCACATCACTCTGCGGTGTGGAGCTGTTTGATGAGGGGAACACAGACAATCACTTGTGACAACAACTATGTCTGCTTGAGACTATGCAAATCCATCACTGAAGTAGGTTGAGTGGGGTTCGAATGATTCTAAGAATTGTGGATTTTCGGAGATGTAAAAAGATGGTCAAATCTTCCACTGAGGAATTCCCAATCAATTTCATCTTCAGGAAATCAATATGCAAGATTACGAAAGCGCATGTAAAATTGTTCAATGAATTCATCAGGTGATTTCCATAATTTCATAATTTATTTATTGAGTGCTTTATGATCAAAATGATTGAAAGCACGGTCTATCTCTGTGATTAGATGATGGAAAGAGTGAATAGATGTTTTGGGCAGTGTGGCATACCAATGCCGTGGGTGCCCTCGAAGTGTGTATGCAAACAACACATAGGTCATGTAATCTTCAAAGATTTCATGCCTTTCACAGGAGCCTACAACGCCAAACCTATTTCTAACCAAGGTTACTTGGCCTCCACCATCATATGTTTTACATGACAAGTTATTCTAGAGCTCTCTCGAGATCTCAAAGTCGTTTCCATAAGACATACACTCCAGAAGAGAAATTATGTGTTTAGTCATGATAAGTATGAGGAGATTCAAAATAGATTGTAAGGACTCAACTTGTCATCTAGCCATCCTTCTAGTGCCAGAAATGTTGATGGTGCCAGACCTGCCAACATTCAAGGGACTTCCCCAGTATGAAGTCCCAACTGCACCTCACACCATTTGGTGTAGGAGTCCCATATGGTACAATGGCTTGGTTGCCATTATCTTAAAGATATGCCTTAGCTCTTGCTTATTAGCACGTGAGTGGTTTGCTTTGTCTTCGAACAACAAGGTTCACATGCCTGTGAGTGCTTAGTGCCGCTTGTGTCAAAGTTCTTTCATTGCAGAGGGAGAGGGTGGAAGTGAGTCTCAGGTTGAAAAGGAACAGTCTCAACTCTGCTAGAGACACATAACACAATAGGACATGCGCAACTTCCGGCAGAGTAGTCCACATAGATGCAGCAGTCACAAACACAAGGTGAACCAACAACATGTACAACACCCAGCAGAATAGTCCACTATAATGTCCCTTCCTAGATTATTTTGGAACATGATTAATTTCTATATTTTGGGGATGATTTTGGAGGAGATGGGGCCCATTTGATTTTTATTAGGAGATTAGACTTAGGAGAAGTTATTTTGTTGTGGTTAAATTACACATGGGGGCCACCCACACTAGATAAATACACACTTCCTAGTTCGGTTTGCATGAAGGTGGTTAAGTTTTGCATGTAGGTGGTTAAGTGAGGGCCCATGATGGAGGTAAAATTGGAGGGAAAAGTTCTCCATGAAATCTATGTAAGGGAGGTAGCTCTCCTCATTTCAATCATCTTATTGGAATATATCGATTTCTCTTTGGTTGCTCGAGCTGCTTAGCCGAGTCACTGGTTTTATAGCACGAGTTCTTCAGGTGAAGAGCTCACCCTTTCTTTGGGGGATTTCGAGTGCCACCTAGGAAGGTTTTCTTCATTTCTTCAGGAGGATGCTCACATTGTGATTCCCAACTGTAGCATTACCTTCTAGGTTGTGTGTATTACTAGGGGACACAGTGGAGAGGAGGCCAAGTTCATTGGTGGTGCTTAGCAATGGATATTTGACGTGATATTTTCTAGAGAGGAGGCTAGGGAGGATTTTCAGCATCTAGGAGAGTTTTGGAGCTGATTGAGCTTCTAGCTTGGCAGTGTGACTTTCGCACTACCTGGGCTAATGTAGAGGCAGTGTGTGGGAGCTCATTTGGTGGGTAGAATATCAGTCCTTGAGGCTAAGCTTTGCCATGGAGGTTATAGGACATATTTGGAGTGATGTTTGCTTGGAGGAGGACTTTGTGGACATTACTTGTAGGCTGTATTTTTGGAGTTTTTTGGAGGGCGTGGGCCATAGAAAAGGTCAAATTTGGGAGGTCAAAATATGGCCAAACCATTTCTGGGATTTTCTGGGTTTTTGACAAGGATAAAATATGGCCAAACCATTTCTGGGATTTATGGGATTTTCTGAGCACCCGAAGTGGGGTTTTCAGTTGTATCTTTGCAGTAGACAATGTAGAATTGTTAGGGATTGCATAGTGCCTTTGGGGGTCGATTTTGGGAGGTCCAAATAGGGCCAAACCATTTTTGGGTTTTTGTGGGTTTTGGTCAAGAAGATTGGGGCTGAATTTGTAGCATTTTCTGAGTAGAAAAAGTGGAGTTTCTTGCAGTTCCTTTCCAACTAGTAATGTAGTTTTCTAGGCATCACAGAGCATTAGAGGAGAAGTAATTTCCAGCATTTGAGATCATTGTATTAACACCTGGGTTCTATCATGCTTGCCATTGAGTCAAGCCCAGGTTCATTCCTCCATACTATTGTACTTGCACCATTGATTAATAAAATGGCTCAGCTGGTTATTACTTCTGGAGTTTTATGGGAATTTGTTGATTCTCTAAAATTTATGTGCTATAAATCATTTTTCTTTGCATATCACTATTTATTTAAGTTTGGAACATTGCAGTGGTATCAAAGAATGATCTTGGCCCAGCTATGGGAAACTAGCCAGAATATCATGGAAGCTTTGGGTATGAGTGCACAGTGACTGGTGAAATCGGAGACAAACCCATGTCTCAAGAGAAATCTAGTATGCAGAAATTCTGAGGTAAAATTCATTGGGACAGTGAGCGGTTAGCCCAATTGAGGAGGGTGACAAACCAAATCCATCCTCACCCTTACAAAAAAGAAATTAGAGGTGAGTAGGTCGTGGGGACGCAACCACCTACATCATGTGGGGAAATTCGACCAGATCCGGGCACCAGATCTCCTGAAAGGAGTAGGCGGGACAAAGACAGTTAGAGGGTGAGACCAAGGAGCGCTTTTACTGGTGGAGACCTGGCTTTCAATATCAGGAGCTCAAGGAGGAGGTTGAACATGATGCTGAGAGCCCACAAGATGGTGAGGAGCACATCAATAGCCCCAGTGTGGCACATGAGTCTCCTTTATCAGACCTCTTTGATAGCCCCAATTGACACCTTGGTGGAGAAGATAGAGCCTACACACATAGAGCCATCTGTTGAGGAGGAGCCACCCATGGACGAGATGCCAATAGTTTCTAAGGTATCTGAAGTTGTGGCCGAGTTTACAAGTGATAGATGCCCATGACAGTTCCACTAATTTCAGGTCGACCTTCTAGCAATAAAAAGGAAGGTTGCATTAGTGAGTGAGGCTATTTTGTAGTAGAACAAGGAGCTAGAGGGCATGAGAGTAGTTTTTGCTAAGTCCATGGAAAAATTGGCTCACATTGGGGGGAGGTTGGATTCCCTACTGGTGCAGCTAGAGTGCACATTGGAACGTGAGAGCAACCCTCTTCGGGCATACATAGACGAGGCTGGCAGCACTATTAGGCTACCTTGGCCCATTAGACAGAGAGAGACAGAGCTACCTAGTTAGATTTATGTATTGATCAGGATAGCGAGATGAGACGACCTAAGTTGCATAGTATACAACACCCGCATGTTGGGGTTGTTCTATGTGCAGGAGTTCATGCATTCAATCCCTCTCTTGGGGTTGGGTGACGAGAGATTCTGAGTTGGTACCTGGATGAGTGGGTTATGAAGATGGTAATGGACCCAGGTGGAGCTCAGCAGGAGTTTCCAGGCACTAGGGATGTTAGAATCTTTGATTGGCATTAGGATTTGGGAGGGTCCATCTATGATTTCCCAGGTATACCGATGGACTACGACTTAGAGGGATTTAGTTGACTTAGCAGTCGAGTGTGCACCTCCACTAGGAGAGTTTCGGTCAGCACCACTGGCCAACCAGTTTATGGACATGCTTCTTGGGTTGACTTTGTATGACGTTTGTAAACAGGATCATGAGTTGATCAACACACTCTGGCAAGAGTTTGTCGGAGTAGGTGGCATTGGCAAGCCACCAGATGGTGCCTTGTATGGAATTGACGATTCTTCACTTTTGTGTGGGGCACAAAGGACATAGAGGAGTGGTGCAGGGGTAGCATCACTGCTGACACATAGGGAGATTCACTTCTTGGATCCCTTAGGGAGGATTTGGATTGAAGATCCATTCACTAGAGGGTATGATGATGTGACGATGGAGGTGATGATTGTTGGCATTATGGCATAGGTTTGATGCTATGGCACTGGTGTTGTCCTTGATGGCAACTCTCTTTGGTAACAGATCTTAGTTCAGGCTTTTAGAATGAAAGAAAAGGCATATATGTAGGTTTATCTAGAGTAAGGCGCGTATACACGCGGGTTAGACGTAACAAAGGCGCGTATATGTTAGAGAACTTGCTTTTGGACCATGGTAGTTAGTCCTTGGGATTTGAACCTATGATTTTGGACCATGGCGTCTCGTCAGATGTGTTGATCCTTAGTATTGGGTCCATGGTATTGGTTTATTATGGTTTTGGACTGTGGTATTGAGGAAGGCCTAAGACTATAAAAGAGGAAGGAGATTATGTGGCAAAGGTGGAGCTGAATTATCAATTGAATATCTGAAAAAGAGGTAGATCTGGAATTCTGGTAATTGGGTTATGGTACAGATCTGGATCTGAACAAAGGAGGAACCTTAACACAAAGAAGAAGGATAAGTTCTATTGATGGGTCATAATCTTTAAGCTTGAATGATAGTATCTTTGTATGATTTTGGTCTGTTATATGTGGCGCTTGCTTAATCTATAACATTGATAATCTGGGTTAATTAGTGTTTTTGAATATCTGAAAGAGTGAATTATCCTTTATAGATCTGTACGCAGGTTCAGTGAAGCAAAGGCGCGTATACACGCAGGTTCAGTGAATGAAAACAGCATATACGCAGGTTGTTCCAAACACAGAGGCGTATGCACGCATGTTGCAGGTTATTGAAATAGCGTATATACTTTAAGTTGTGATCTAGCTGCTTCTGTTTATTGCTGCTGTGTTTTGGGTTCAGTTTTGGTGTGTGGTTTCTGGTACTGTGTTTTGGGTACAGCTGTCAGAGAAGTATCTACTTGATTCAGATCTAATTGGTGGAAAGGAGAGTGGTTGATTCTTGATGATTGATTGATGTTTATGGATCCAGTCTTGAAATTTATGAAACATGGTCCCTGGAAGAAGGAGAAGGTTGTAGCCTTCTTTAGGCCAGCACCTACGTACTAGTATCTTGGCTAGTGCAAGAGCTAGAGGGGGTTGTAGCTCCCTTCTAGGAGAAGCTGGAGAACGAGAGAGGGTTGTAGCTCTCTGCAGGTTGTAGCCTACATACTGGTAAAGGACTGCACCAGTACATTGTAAAAGAAGTTTCTAATTTAAAAGAAGATAGAGACGAATTGTAGCAGGTGGTTTTCACCCACATTGGGTTTCCACCTTATATCTTGTGTTCTTGTGTGTGATTGTCTTTCTGCTTTGTTTTACTATCTCTGGTTACTGGTTATTTGATTCTGCATCATAGATTAACAATCATCATCAGAAAGATAAAGTAAATTAAAAGTTTGCTTTGTATACGCAAGTTTCCTTCTGCATAGTTGCGTATATATGCAGGTTTAACTATCTGAAGTAGCGTATAGCATCTGTTTTTGAAAAAGGAATATTTGACTTGATAATACTGATTCACCCCCCCTCTCAGTATTATTTCCAACAATGATACCGGTCGGGTGTGGGTCGACGCATAGGGACACAACTTTAGGCCATCTCATTCAGGGATGGGTAGGAGAATCTAGCATGGAGCATTGGTTTGCAGATGGGCATGGAGATGCATGGGGGAGTGCCTCACGTCGCATTGAGTATGTGTGGGGAGTGATAGGTGCAGTGACACAGGCGGGACATAGGATGGTATAGGATGGTATACTTGTAGTTGGGGGTATCCAATGGTGTAAAAGGATAAGTTGTGGCATAAAATGGCATGTCGAGGAATGTGGTGTTGCTTGGTGGTGTGAACACAATAGGCTCTTGGAGCGTTGCCTCCAAGGAGACATATGGGCAGGGTCATTAGGTGTATCGTTGCATACAGCTCACCTAGGATCGATGAGGACATTGTTGAGCACTTGGGGACACCATGCTTAGCAGAGACATGGCTTCGAGGGAGCTATCAACAAATTTGAGGTGAAGAGAGTGTAGTCTGTAGGATCACTCTCAGGAATTCTGACAGAATGTTAATCATACCGTTTGGGACATTCTCACCCATCATCCTCCAATGTTGCTTACAATCACAGAGTGTTTGGTTGTTTCCCCTTGACACTCTCCATTTAGGAAATAGGGTATGGGAGGCTCACCCTAGACAGTTGGATGAGACACTGTGTGCCATTAGTCAGGAGGAGACTCTTCAGTTGAGACCCTTGGTAGGAGCATGAGCTGTCAGATCCAGGCTTAGGGATGGCACGGTTGGTAGACGAGGTAGCATATATTCCACCCTTGAGCTCACACTTGAGGAATGGTATATGGTAGAATTCATCTACAGGAGGTTACCCAGACTCCAAATAGTGTCAAGGTGTATCATCAGGAGTGGGGATAGGATGTTTCACTGCGTGGTCTGGTAGGAGCAGGGCAGGTTCACAGGCATGAGACCTACTCCTTATACTTGGGGTCCACACAAGGGAATACATACGGGGATCGAAGATCAGGACCAGATGGGTTCTAACTGGTAATGACGTTAGGCAATGACATCCTTGAGGAGTGGGAGTTATGAGCTCCTCATATGTTTGGGGAATCTAGGGATCTAGTTGACGGGTAGGTCACTCCACTTTGTGACCAGAAGGGTCATGGCAGAGGATGATCCAGTTCACTTTGTATTTGAAACATGGGGGATCACTGAAACCTCCACTGCATGGCGAGGTAGACTTGTCCTTTTATGGCTTAGAGTTGAGATTGGCAGTGGAGGGGTAGTTATTGGCATCATGGAGATGCCTAGGTAGGATGAGCTTGTCTCTCACAAATTTTTCTCCATTAGGTCTGAGGAGGGGAAGATATTGTCTACGCACAATGGGGAGTATGTCGTAGTCAGAGCAGCATGGTGGCACCACTTTGGGACTAGCAGGGAGCTGGGGCATCACAACTCTTCATAGCTCAATAACCTTTAGGGATGCACTGACTACTACAGGGGGAGATCATACAAATATTCCATTGGGCTTTAGCGAGTCACTGATCGAGGAGGGGACTTCTAGTACTTGCACTGGGCAAGATAATGAGTGGAGCGAGAGGAGCTTCATGTTGGAAAAGATGGCCTCGGATCCTAGTATTGAAGGATTCTTTCATATCCGGATGGTGCAGAGGTTAGGCACAATCCAATGGCACATTTGGAACCCTGGCACATTTTGCAAAGACAATGGGGAGCAACAATTAGAGAGGATGCTTGCCTAGACATTTGTTGAGGACAAGAAAATATTTTGGTGCATTGGGGGAGCTTGCCAAATGAGGATGCTACTTGGGAGGGCGAGCACATACTTGAGCATCCAACATTGAAGCTGCTTGGGGACAAGAAACTTTTGGGAGGGGAGGACTGTAATGTCCCTTCCTAAATCATTTTGGAACAAGATTAATTTCTATATTTTGGGGTCGATTTTAGAGGTGATGGGGCCCATTCAATTTGTATTAGGCAATTAGACTTAGGAGAAGTTATTTTGATGTGGTTAAATTACACATGGGAGCCACCCACACTAGGGAAAGGCACACTTTTGCATGAAGGTGGTTAAATTTTGCATGTAGGTGGTTAAGTGAGGGCCCACGATGGAGGTAAAATTGGAGGGAAAAGTGCTCCACGAAATCTATATAAGGAAGGTAGCTCTCTTCATTTCAATCATCTTATCAGAGTATATCGATTTCTCTTTGGTTTCTCGAGCTGCTTAGCCGAGTCAATGGTTTAGCACGAGTTCTTCAAGCGAAGAGATCACCCTTTCTTCAGGGGATTTCAAGTGCCACCCTAGGAATGTTTTCTTCATTTCTTCAGGAGAATGATCACATTGTGATTCCCAATCGTAGCATTCCCTTCCAGGTTGTGCATATTATTGGGGGACGCAGTGGAGAGGAGGCCGAGTTCATTGGTGGTGCTTAGTAGTGGAGATTTGATGTGAGATTTTTTGGAGAGGAGGCTAGGGAGGATTTTCATCATCTAGGAGTTTTTGGGAGCTTATTGAGCTTCTGGCTTGGCAGTGTGACTTTCGCACTACCTGGGCTAACGCAAAGGTAATGTGGGAGCTCATTTGGTGGGTAGAGTATCAGTCCTTGAGGCTAAGATTTCTCATGGAAGTTAGAGGAGATATTTGGATTGGTGTTTTCTTCCATTTTAGAGCTTGCAGGAGGAATCTGTGGTCATTCCTTGCAAGTTGTATTTCTGGAGTTGTTTGGAGGGCGTAGGCCATAGAAGAGGTTGAATTTTGGAGGTCAAAATCTGGCGAAACCATTTCTGGGATTTTCTAGGTTTTTGACAAGGATCCCAAAAATAAAGTTTCAGAATTTTTTGAGCATTGAAAATGAGGTTTTAAGACTTATCTTTGTAGTAGACAGCGTAGAATTGCTGGGGATTCCATAGTGCCTTTGGGGGTTGATTTTGGGAGGTCAAAATCGGGCCAAACCATTTCTAAGTTTTTTTGGATTTAGTTCAAGGAGCTTGGGGCTGAATTTGTAGTATTTTCCGAGCAGCAGAAGTGGGGTTTATTGCAATTCCTTTCCAACTAGCAGTGTAGTTTTCTAGGCAGCGCAGAGCATTAGAGGACCAATAATTTCCAATATTTGAGATCATTGTATTATCACCTCGGTTCTGTCACGCTTGCCATTGAGGCAAGCCCAGGTTCATTCCTCCATATTATTGTACTTTCTCCATTGGTTAATAAAATGGCTCAGCTGGTTATTACTTTTGTAGTTTTATGAGCATTTGCTCATTGTTTAATATTTATGTGTTGTAAATCGTTTTTCTTTGCATATCACTGTTTATTTAAGTTTGGAGCATTACATCTACATGAGTGTGATGAACATTAGAATAAGTTTACAAGAATAAATATGTTGAGTGTCTGATGGGATAGCCCACATGGGCGAGACATTGTTAACACTAATACAACACATTTCCAATAACATGTGTACTAAAACAACCGAAATAGTTCAACTGTCTTAATACAGGTTAAAGCAACATGCATTACAAGCATCCAAAGAACAATCTTACAAATGAATACATACATGTGTGAAAACGTGGTGGCCTTTTAACAGGAATTTGAATTAAGAAAAAGTTCCAAGACACATCCGTACACCATTACATCACTAACCCCGATAGCAGGGCATTGGAGCCACTGCTTGCTCCTCAAAGAAAATATTACAGACTCTCAAGGCTATGTGGGAGGAGCCAAGGTGAAAATTAATTTCCATGTACAAATGATGGGTATTTATAGCCAAGGGTCAAACTGGCCCTTGTGACTATTCGACTTCCCTCATGACTGTTTGACCTACATGACTCTTCAAATTTACATGTGGGTCTCTTGAACTTCCACGTTACATTACATTGATTACAACAGTATGGCCCTCAGTAGTGATGTGGCTGAGATGACTCATGACATGAATCAACATGACAAAGCTGGTATGTTCATCCTGTTGGTGGTGTGCATGTCGAGCTGCAGTGTTGCTGAGTGATGGATGTGCTCTTGGTGTATCATAGCTTCACCTCTGCATGAAGAGGTGTGTGGAGTCTTCGATGGTCTTGGTGTTCTCTTGATATTGCATGTGCACGTCGCTCCTTCACTTGCACTTTGGCATGCTTCATGTGTTCGTCCGTTCACAAACAAGTCTCCTTACATGCAATCCTTGTTCACCTCGTTCGTCGTCACGCCATGTCTTATCCATGTACCTGTATCTGCAATCAATCATAACGAGACAACATCAAATCTAGAAATCGCCTAGTCTACCATGATGCATTGATTTTTCTTTCGGATGTAGGTGACTGAGAGAGAGGACAAGGCTCTGAAACTGCGTAAGGAAGATTTCAAGTCGGGATGCGGACTCCAAGAACTGTATGTGAAGACTACGCAGAGGTCACTGGGAGGTTGAGATGGGCAATCTGGATTGGCAGTTTTTTCAGTGGGATCTGTCTCGGCTGGAGGGTAGATCTGTGCAAATTTTTCAGGGAGACAGTTTAGGCAACAAAGGGAGACTGATAGCAAAAATTATGCGATTTCTCCGGGGAGCTGGAGGCGGGAGGCTGCTAGCAAAAATTGCACAATTTTTCTGGGGAGATGATAGCAGGATGTGGGAGGATGCTGGAAAAACCTGCACAGAGCTGGGAGGTTTGTCTATTGGAAATCTCTGCACAGTACGAAGCTAAGTGGGATGCTGGGCAGCTAGGATACTTCTCATGAAAACTGCGAAGTTTTCAGGATGAGCAACAGGTTGACTGACAAGGTAACTGGCCAGAAAAACTGCATAATTTCTTAGGGCAGCGTAGCAATAGGCAGTGGGTGTTTGTTTGGAATGTCTACGTAGTTCCTTTAGTCAGTGGAATGGGCATGCTTGGTAGCTTCTACACAATTTTTTGGGGGACTGAGGCCCGTGGTCATCACTCGGTCAAACTATCTGGTTGACCAGCCGGAAGCTTGGTTGATTTTCTTGCGAGCAACGCAGATTGAGATGGCTTGCTGAGAAACTTCTGTGTTGTTCTGGGTGATATTCGGTCGAGTGGATTCCAGGATTATGCAGTGCAGATTTCCTGGGAGGCGACCTCAACCTTTGTGCAATTCTAGGTAGCAGTACATGTTTATTGTGGAGGTCCGACTATTGGAGGGTGGCCCAATCGATAGAGTTTCAACAAAATAACTAAGTGTGTGAATGAGTGACTTCATACATGCATGACCTTGCGAACACACACTCACCATGACTTGACGACAAGACATCTCGAACCATCAAGACATCATACACTCAGTGTGACTAACCGACAGGTGTGAGTGACAAGCGCGACACTTGTGATATATTGTTGAAGGACCACGATGACACTTGTGTGATAGTGCTTACAACATCGTGTGTAAGTGTGATAGATGTTTACATAGTGAGCACAACTCAAACACAACTTTCAACATCACCAGAATGAGACCACAAGAATGACATAGCAATCAACACACCAAAGATGACAGTTGGTCGAACAAGTGAAAAGGAGGTAAGACTTGTAGAAGAAACATAGAAAATGACTTTTCGTGTTTGTGCACATCCATTTTATTGAGGACAAGATGATATGACAATGACAAGTAGTCCTGCAAACTCAACAAAGGGGTGTACTTCGAAAGGTGTTCTTTACTTAACATACTTACCCTCAAGATCATCATGCATCCAACAGAGTTTGTATGCAGTCCTGATCTTTTCCATTACTTGGTCCCTTGGTCCTTCTCCTCAACTCCTTGGAAGCAATTTCAATATTTCACCTTTCCTTGGAGTCACTTAGAGGTATATCCGTGCAATTTCAGTGGACAATGATTGTTGTTAGGATGAGGCCCTGGGAGGCTTGTTTGCTCAGTTTCTGCATGCAAGACAGACAGGGCAGCTTGGACAACATTGCGTAGTTTTGAGGCACAATACAATGTTGCAAGATGGGGGTCCTGGGAGGACACCTCTGCGCAAATTGTCAGTTCAATGCAGCTGGATTGCTTTGCGCATTTTTGGAGAGAAGTTTTGGCTAGGGTCTCTATGCACTACTTGGTTTCACCAGGCAAGGGAGGAAGCTTGATGGTTGCAGAAGCAAAGCACACAATTTCGGGAAGCTGGATGAGGCTAGGTTGCTCGAGAAAATGTCTAAGTTTGAAATCAATGAAACATATGTAAAAATTGATAGGACTTGTCTATGATTGCACACAAACACTTAGTGATACAACATAGACCATCCATAATACATAAGACATAATTTTCTTGATGCAACATCCTTCGTGACAAGAGTGCATGAAACATGTCTATGTGATGACAACCACTCATGCGCACATGCTTTCCCTTAAAGAAAAACAACATTCCCTTTGCATGACAAACAACAACCCCTATGCTTGAAAAAGACACATGTTGCATAAAGATGAGAATGCGAACAACCCTTAGGATCAAGGAGGGGAGCTTGAAATCATCAACTTACCAATAAGTGACCAAGGATGATTGATTGCAGGATTCCAGGTAGGCTCTTAAATTTTCATGCGAGCTAAAACTTTGGAGGGTGATTGTAGTCTCTACAACACCGTGATGCATACAGAGAGGCATATTTAGAAGATGAGGACTTCAAGGAGGTGTATCAATAGTTGTAGAGTCAGATTATGTGCACGATGACGATAACATGATTGAATACCATCTCCAGGATGGGTTACTCTACAGGCTGGATAAGTTATGTGTTCCTAAAGGTGATTGATTACATCTGATCACAGAGGCTCACATCTCCAATATTGTAGGGAACTCTGGTTTAAGGAAGTCTATGGCTAACTTGCATAGGTATGTGTACTGGCCCAAGATGAAAGAGCATGTAGCTAGGTTCATAAGAGGATGCATGCTTTGTTGTATCAGTAAGCCTAACAATAGGAAACAAGGTCTATATCATCCCTTACTTGTACCTACTCGTCCTTGGGAAAACATTTCCATGGACTTTGTGGGAGGTTTATCGACAACCAGGAAGGGACATGACTACCTATTTGTGGTAGTTTACAGGTTCAACAAGATGTTTGTTCTAATACCCTGTAAAAAGACCATCAATGGGAAAGAAGAAACAAACTTGTTCTTTGGATAGGTCTAGGTGAACTTTGGGATACCAAGGAGCATCATTTTAGATAGGGACACAAGATTTCTCTGTGTATTTTGGACTAGATTGTGGGAGAATATGGACATAAAGTTTAAGAGATCTAGAAAATTCCGTACACAGATAGATGGGAAGACATAAGAAGTCAACAAGACTTTGGTGCAACTTCTGAGGGGATACAACCAAAAGCATCTGAAGACCTAGCATGAAAATATTGTATACATACAACATTATTACAACAGAGTAGTTCACACTTCTAAAGGAAACTCCCCATTTGAGACTTGTTTTGGATATTTTCCACCTTCACCTTTGGATATTTCACATGGGAAATAAGGAGAAGTGAGGGAAGATTTTATAGGAGATTCTTTGAGGGCTGAAAATTTTATAGAGAAGATCATATATATCCATCTTAGGGTATAATAAATGTTGCAAAAGTCATAGTAGAAGTATAAGGCCATGCGTGATCAACATAGAATAGAGAAGTCATTCACGACGGGAGAGAGTTGAACAAGGAGAGGTTGCAGAGGCCTAGAAATAAAATCAAGTCTCTGAGATATGGTCCCTTTGAGATACTAGAAAAGGTGGGTTATAATTCCTATCAACTCAATTTACCGCCATATATGTGCATTTACTTAGTTGTGAATGTAAAGAATTTGAAACTCTATGAGCCTTCCATGCTAGACCAGGAAGAGGAATATATTGTCCCTTCTATGGAGGATTTGGCACCAGATACTCAAACAAAGATGACATAAGATAAAAATTTTACAGAAGAGGTCCAGAAATACAAGACAGGGGAAGCATGACCTTTGACATATTGGATTGAAGGGACAACTTCCAAGCAAAGCTAAATGGTACACCAGAGAGAAGGTGGAGGAAAAGTTTCCTCACCTCATTCAGTAGAAGCTTTTAGGGACCAAAAGCCTAAAAAAATGGGGAGGTTTGATCCAGATTGGATCACTATAGTTTTAATCATCCATGTTGATTCATTTGGAGTGGAAAAAGTGGAGGAATTAGCTCACGAAACCATTTTTACCGATGGGACCCAGTTTGAAAAAATAGTGTCTGAAACCTTCCGGGAGCATTTTGAGGCATAAAACGACATTTTTTTGGGGTAAAAGTTTTCCCCTTTAGTGTAGCACCATTTCATACTCTTCTACACACAAAGATATTCCCAACGACGCAAGAAGCATGTCAATCAGAGTCTGTATGTAAAATTTATGCCACTTGGAAGTTAACCTTCCTCCTTTCACACCTATAGTTCTGGAGGATGACGCAGCAGCCCCCACTATTCATGGAAAAGGGGATAGCCACGTGATTATGATTTAAAATATTGTGGAAGAGTCCATATTGTAACTCTAGTTAATATTTGATGTAGTCAAAATTAACCACTAAGAGGCTATCGTGTTGTGTTATAATTAGGCCACTAGGAGGAAGAGGCATTCCATTCTTTCGAGAGAATTTTGTTCCATAGTTGAGCAACGATAGCTAGGACAGATAGGATGTAGAGAAAACAAAGAGAATTTGTGCACTGTAGCAGCCTATAGGTTACAGGCATTACTTATTTGTACTTGCAGCCATTTTTCTAGACAAAGAAAGAGAGTGAAGCGACCTCACCATCCAACTGGGTTTTCTCCCAAAAGTGTTTCCCATAAAGCATATCTTGTGTCTTATCTGTGTGTATGTGAGCTTATTTTGTCATTCTCTACTTTTCTTAATAATTTCCATTCACATGCATGCACTAATTACAGTTAAATCTACATATCTTAAAGTTTAATAAAACTGTAATAGTTTAAAATCTCATATTTTTAATATAATATTATCAGATCTGTTGTGACGAACTGTCCAGTGGAATATCCATGATAGTTTACAGATCAGCCCTACCTTCAATATGATGCGGATTTAAATAGGAACGCAAAAAATTACAGAGATAACCATAAATATAGATATGCAACAGAAATAATATTTCATTTTATTACTGTAAAATATTGAAATATGCTTACAAACAGAAATGGAAATAAAGTAGCTAGGGCGATGGTAGCTTATCTCTAAGAAGAGATGTGGTGGCTACATTCCTCTAAACTACCTTACAATGAGGCTCAAGGGCCTTTTTATTATTGAACAATAAGAGCAAACCCTAAACAACAAAAACCGTAACCCGAGGAGATGTAACACCAAGAATTTATGGGCCCCGTTGAGGTGAGTTGGACAACCAACTTCCCGGGGTCATGGCTTGGTCATATTATCTCCGTTTGACGCACATGATAACCCGCTGGAAAGATATCTCTAAGGACTACGACATAAAAGATGATTTTAGACAAAAAATCATTGGCAGGTAGATTTCCAAAAAAACGTTGTTTAGGGCCTCAAAACGGCTCCGGAAAGTTTAGGACCTGAAAAACTGCTAAAAATAGTAAACTTTGCTACAATGAAGGAAATTGAAAAACTGAAAGAAGCAATGATGGGGGTCCAAGTGGAATTGGCGAGTGGCCACGAATATCCACCTGGATCATTCCTCCCCCCTTAGGAAGCAATGGTCCCCATTGCGTTGAGTTCCTCCATGAGATGGGGAAACTCTTCTGAACTTGGTCCTTGGTGAGCCACTTGCCTTGGTGAAGGAGTTGACCTGCTTTGACAACTCAATACAATTGGATATTCTACTGGTGAGTGTGCTTAATCTATGTGTCCATGATCCGATCAATTGCAACTTGTTCCATGTAATATGGATTTAACTCTGTGGATGTGAGTTGTTCTACAATGTCGAATGTTTGTAGTAATGGTGGGAAGTATGGCTGAAGGCGGTCCACATTGAACACTGGGTGCAGGCCAAGGAATGGGGGAATGCTGAGCTCAAATGCATTGTCTCCCATAGCCTTGTTAATGGTGTAAGGAACATATCAGAGTGGTCTGAGTTTCTGATAGGCTCCGGTAAGGTGTTCTTTTTGCAAATGCAACCATACTTTGTTGCCCACCTGAAACTTGTGTGGCGCCCGATGTTGATCATGTCGCTGCTTGTACTTGGCAATTTATTTCTCCATAATGTCGTGGACCTACTCGCGAATATGTTGGATGTTCCCAATGATGTTGTTTTCCTTATCTGTTTCGGACTGGATATGAGGCGAATTTGCGCAAGTAGCTGCAAATGGCATGGCCACATCAATGGGACATAGTGGCTGGAATCCCAAGCCCACCTAAAAAGGGTTGTGGCCAGTCGAACCGTGTAGAGCCCGGTTGTAGCTGTGCTGAACATAGGGGAGGCTCTCATCTCATGTGCATGGATGCTTTGAGTTGTACATGCGTAGAATGTGTACGATAATCCTGTTCACAACCTCTGTCTGGCCATCAGTTTGAAGATGGAAGGTTGTGGACTTAGTGAGTTTGGTATCCAACATCAACCAGAGACTGGACCAAAAAGTATTGAGGAACATGCTATCCCAATCTAAGATGATAGATTGTGGGATCCCAAAGTGTACCCACACTCATTCAAAGAAGAGTTTAGCAGTGGCTTCTGCTATGATATTCTTCTTGCAAGCTGCCATAATGGCCATCTTCGAGAACCTGTCAATGACCACAAAAACACATTCATTTCCATGCTTAGTAGAAGGAAGGCCCGGCATATAATCCATGGAGATGGATTCCCAAGGTCGACTAGGGGTAGGCAGCGGGGTATAGAGGCCTTGCTTCTTGATGGTCGGTTTGGCAATGGTGCAGGCAGTGCATGGTTTGATGTACTTCCCGACATCCTGTCGAAGATTCGGCCAATAGAAATACTTCTACAGTACTACCACCATTTTCTTGACCACGAAATGCCCAGCAACCTGACTGTAGTTTGCTTTGTCTTTGAGGTTTCTGCGAGTTTCTTGATTCTGTAGCATATCTTCCAAATACATTGCATTAGGTTTATTTATAATCGACATTTCGAACCAACAATAGTGGTTCATCATCAAGATGTGAAAAATTGTTGAAAGATTGATCCCATTTTTTTTTTAAATATATAAAGATGTGTGAGATGTTTAGCCGACAGTTATAATTATACTTGTTTTATTATATTTTGTTATCAGAGAATGATTGATTGTGGCAAAGGTAGGAACAATTGTTGAGTCTCTGCATCTCTTCAAGAATGTGAGGTCAGTCTTCTTTTTCATTAAGAGCAATCTGTGTCGTTCAAATCTGCGAACTTCTTTCATTATCTCCCTTCCGTATTGGGTGAGCATTTTGTCTTTGAGGTTTCTGCGAGTTTCTTGATTCTGTAGCATATCTTCCAAATACATCGCATTAGGTTTTTTTATAATCGGCGTTTTGAACCAGCAATGGTGGTTCATCATCAGGATGTGAAAAATTGTTGAAAGACTGATCCCATTTTTTTTTTTTAAATATATAGAGATGTGTGAGATGTTTAGCCGACAGTTATAATTTTACTTGTTATATTATATTTTGTTATCAGAGAATGATTGATTGTGGCAAAGGTAGGAACAATTGTTGAATCTCTGCATCTCTTCAAGAATGTGAGGTCAGTCTTCTTTTTCGTTAAGAGAAATCTGTGTTGTTCAAATTTGCGAACTTCTTTCATTATCTCCCTTCTGTATTGGGTCAGTATTTTTTCTTTGAGGTTTCTACGAGTTTCTTAATTCTGTAGCATGTCTTCCAGATACATCGCATTAGGTTTGTTTATAATCTACGTTTCAAACTAGCAATGGTGGTTCACCATCAGGATGTGAAAAATTGTTGAAAGACTAATCCCCTTTTTTTTTAAATATATAGAGATGTGTGAGATGTTTAGTCGACAATTATAATTTTACTTGTTTTATTATATTTTGTTATTAGAGAATGATTTATTGTGGCAAAGGTAGGAACAATTTTTGAATCTCTACATCTCTTCAAGAATGTGAGGTTAGTCTTGTTTTTCTTTAAGAGCAATCTGTGTCGTTCAAATTTGCAAACTTCTTTCATTATCTCCCTTCCATATTGGGTGAGTATTTTATCTTTGAGGTTTCTGTGAGTTTCTTGATTCTGTAGCATATCTTTTGGATACATCGCATTAGGTTTTTTTATAAGGTAGGAACAATTGTTGAATCTCTGCATCTCTTCAAGAATGTGAGGTCTTTCTTCTTTTTCGTTAAGAGCAATCTGTGTCGTTCAAATCTACGAACTTCTTTCATTATCTCCCTTTCGTATTGGCTAAGTATTTTGTCTTTGAGGTAAAAAAATACAATAAAACAAGTAAAATTATAATTATCGGCTAAACATCTCACACATCTCTATTTATTTAAAAAAAATGGGATCAGTCTGTCAACAATTTTTCACATCCTGATGATGAACCACCGTTGCTGGTTCGAAATGTCGATTATAAAAAAACCTAATGTGATGTATCCAGAAGATATGCTACAGAATGTAGTGTGCTTCCCAAATCATCTTGGCATGCTCGCTTGAAGGAACACAAAGGTGACCCAGGTGGCATAACAAGGCATCCTGGAGGTGAAAATCTCGAACATGCTGACCCTCCAATAATGTTTGGTATGTGTGGCCGAATTCTGGGTCACTTTTGTATAGAAGTGGCCATTCAAAAGTCTCGTGCCCACAAGAGTTGAGCACGGTGGTTAATGCCATGATCAGTGGTTGACTGAGGCAATCTGCAACATTATTGGTGCTACCCTTCTTATACTTGGTATTCAAATGGAACTGTTTTAGTTATGTGGACCACTTCTGTTGGGGATCGTTCTGCAATTTCCCTTGGGTCTGTATGAATTGCAGGGGTTGGTGGTCTGTGTGGATGACTGTTTTCTTCCCCAAAATGTATTCCATTGTCGGCAGGCTTGCACAATGGAATACATATCTTTTTCATAAGTGGGATACTTCCAAACTGTGTCTGAAAGTGTCTCACCATTATATGCCATTGGATGCCCGTGTTGAGTAAGGACTGCCCCAATAGCATAGTCAGAGGCATTTGTCTCGACCTCAAATGGTTGTTGCAAGTCTGGTAATGCGAGCACTAGTGCCGAGTAGAGGCGATATTTCAACTCTGTGAATTCATTCTATTGAGATTCATACCAAAAGAATTTTGCTTTCGCTCCTCCCTTGGTGACTTGACTCAAGGGCCAAGTGATATGAGAAAATCCCAATAAGAGCCTGCGGTAGAAGTTGGCAAGACCTAGAAAGCTGCAGAGCTCTGTCAGAGTGGTTAGATATGGCCAATCCCGAATGACTTGGATCTTGGCTGGATCCACATGCACCCCCCCTTCATCAATAATGTATCCCAGATACTTAACTTGGGTCATGCCAAAGTGCATTTCTCCAAATTGGCACATAACTTGTGTTGTCGTAGTGTTTGGAGAACCTGTCGGATGTGGTGGAGGTGCTCTTCCCAGCTCTGGCTGAAGATCAGGATGTCATCCAAGTATACCACTACAAATAAGTTGGTGAATGGCCGCAAGATGTCATCCATTAGCCTCATGAACGTTTTAGGAGCATTCGTCAATCCGGAAGGCATAAAAAACCATTTGAACAGACCCTCCTTGGCTTTAAAGACAGTCTTCCACACATCAGACGGTTCGATTGGTACTTGGTGATATCCTGAATTCAAATCGATCTTGCTGAAATATCTTTCCCCCTTTAGTTGGTCCAGGAGGTCATCAATCTGTGGGATTGGGTACCTAATACGAACATTGATCTTGTTCAATGCTCGATAGTCAATACATAGTCTCCAAGTCCCATCCTTCTGTTAGTGTCACTCTTTGAAGCCTTCCACTAGCAATCAAACATGCTCTTACAAAGTAGTCTTAGGGTTTCAAAGTCAAATTTTGTCATTTCAGTGAGTCTTCAAGTAAAATTTGGTCACTAGGTATTAGGTCTAGAATTTGTTTTCACTCCTTTCAAAGTTTTCCAAGTGTCGGTCCATGTCACCATTCGACTGAGTGTACCATCATTCAAAAAGTTGTCATCATCATTTCAGGTTCCAATGGGTCATTTTACACCTTGTTCGTGCTCCAATTGTACTTGGGTAAGGCTCATTTCTCTCTCTTAGGG
Source organism: Pinus taeda (assembly GCA_000404065.3). Classification (NCBI taxonomy): domain Eukaryota; kingdom Viridiplantae; phylum Streptophyta; class Pinopsida; order Pinales; family Pinaceae; genus Pinus; species Pinus taeda. The sequence continues at coordinate 62,019 of APFE030818155.1, read as the reverse complement.
TTTTGAAGGTAATTTTTCTTATATGGTCAAATCATCAATAAAAATTGTATCCTGATTCTCTTACACCTTCCCCTATCCTTAATATACCTTCTTAGGCACTTCCCATCAATGTTATCCCTCAAATTCATCATTTTCCCACAAACCCTAGCTTATTGCTACAATTTGACAATTTTCTAGGCTAGGCCTGTGTTTTTCCCTTTTGGAACCCTTCCCCTCACTCAATATTTGAAATTACACTTTCCCTTGCTTCCTAACATCCCTTCCTATTTTCCAAAATTTTCTCAAGAATTTAGAAGCCCCTTGTCCCCTTCATTTCCCTTCATTTCTACAAATCCCTTGTTTCACATATTGGGATAGGTTTTATTCAAATGATGTTTCTGAGAAATAGAAGATGCATTCGACCAAAGTGAGAGAGATTTATGTCCATAATTGAACCAAGAAGAAAAACATCTTTCAGTTTTTACATAGGTTTCATGGTTTGGGAGAAATGTCGAAAACATCATTTGCCTCAGGAGGGTTGATGCACCTCTGGAGTGACCTTGGTAAAATATTTTTTTCTCCTAGATGGAATGATCAAATGACTTGCTTGATGAGTCAACTGATAATTAGATACAAAGGGATTTCCAATGAGATATCATGAGCTCAATTTAGAGTTGAGGAAGACCTTCGAAAGTTGATTGCAACAACACTATGCATTTTGGCAACCTCATTCTGCACATTTTGACCAATCTTGGGAGATTGGACTTTTGACAGGGCAAATGAATTCCAAATTGAAAAATTCAAGATGTTCGGGAAATTAGACTCAACAAGATTTCCAATGAGCTATCCCATGCCTAATTTGAACACCAGGAAGGTAGTCCAAAGCTGTTTGAAAGTGGTGCTACGCTTTTGGCCAGGTTGCGCTGCGCTTTTGGCAGTGGCGCTGCGCTTTTGGCAGGTGAGCTTAAAAACCCCAAAACATCAAGAAACTTAAAAATTTCTCTCTCTTACCTTAATTGCAAGTAATTTGACCTCCCTCACTTTAGTTTTGGTTTGAAAATAAAACTTTTAAGCATCATTTCCCATGGTAAATATGAAACCCTAAATTTGCCCCTAGTATGCCTAAAACCCTAAACCCTCATTGTTCCTCCTATCACCTATCACTACAATTCTAAACTCTTTCCCTATCCCTATTTACATATCCCTTTATCCATTTATCCTTATTCTATATCATTTCTACTCCCCCATTCATTTTCCATCCCATAAGGTCATCTCCCATCCCCTCACTCCTAAATCACCTATACTCACTCCTTCCATACCTTCTCTAGGGGTACATAACTTCAAAACTTAGCAAACATGGACAAGGAAGACCTTCCAGTAGTGCTCAGGTGAAGACATATGAGAAGGCCAAAGTGACTAGAATAGCTGAAATACTGGTGTTCTTGACATATCAAAGAGGGTCAAGGAAGTTGTTTGCAGCTGCCAGGCAAGTGTTTACTCCACAAGATGTGGAAGGGACCTTGCCTTCTTCATTAGTCCACAAGCAAATGGCCAAAGAGGCTCATGTCATATTTACTCCTATTGAGCAAGAAATTGAACAAGATAGGGAAACTTGGCTTCAAAGAGTCAACTTACATGTTGAAAGGCTCATCGACAAGGCCAACAGGGATAAGGAAATGCTCTGGCACATCTACCATTACATGACCCGCAACAAAATTTGTAACATGAGGATTAGAAAGTTAAAGGCTAGGCTAAGGAGAGCTTTGGAAAGAAGAAAGGAGCAAGATATTGAAGATGTTGGTTGAAGCCTCCCTAGCCCATCAAAGTAGCTGATGATGGTGTTCCATGCCAAATTTGGGAAAATTTTGAGAAAATTTTGCATTTTTGAGAATTTTGAAATTCACAACACAGAAATTTTGCCCAGAAGCGCAACACCACCAACGCTGCGCTTTTTCCTAGAGAATCATATGGAGAAAAGGTTTGAATTTTTGGATTTAGGATGATGAGGACATGCACCCTGGAAAGTTTTAGAAGTTTTGGAGCAAATCTGGGTCACCAAAAGGTCCAAAAACTACCAAAAAATGACCTCTCTACCTCTTTTTGGACACACAGAAGCAGTCTTGGAAAATTCAATTTTTGAGGGGGCAAATCGCCTCCAAATTCAAAAATTATAAGTGTTCCAAAAGTTATACTTGAAGACCTTTCCAATGAGCTATCATGATCTCAATTTGAATGCCGAGAAGGCCTCCAAAAGTGACCTGAAAGTGGCACTATGCTTCTGGCCAGTGGCGCTGCGCTTATGGACTTTTTGCTCAGGAAACCAAAATTTACCTGTTTTGACTGTAAATTGGATTTCTCTCTCCTCATGGATGATTTCAATGATGTAATTAATGACATGGCATGTAAATGCAATGGTAAAATTGTGTTAGAAGGTAGATTCATTAGTTAGTGGCAGTTTTGAGGTAAATGAATCAGTTACCCCTTTTTTAGAGGCAAGTTGTTTGACTGCCTATATTCCAGTTCTTTGTTGGGAAATGGTTGAAACAACCCCTCTTCTCATGGATTAGACCCCTGAAGGTCATGATGAGTAGTTTAGATGTCTATATTATGTGTTTTCTTGGTCATTTGGTGGGGTTGGACTCACTTGGATGCTCTGAGCAGTTTGGCAAGGAAATTAATAGGAATTGCAACTATTTTTATGGGATACCTGTGGTATGGTGCTTTTGCATAGTTTTTTCTTTTTTTTATTAGTTGTTTACATGTGTCATGTATGTCATCATCTATTTCATTGCTTCTAATTGAATGATATCAAGATATATAGGTAGAATTCATTGTTTGCAGTGCTCTACCTTGGGAAATCATTCAATATTCTATGTTTTCTTCTGTTTGGGAAGGATCCTTGACTTGCTCGAGCCATTCTTAGCTCCTCAATGGTCTTAGACATCTCACTTCACTAAATTTCAAAGTTCTAAAGGCTATACCTACCTTGCCCCATAGAACACCCTGCATTCTGACCTAATTTTCTGGACCTAAAATTGCCTAGCTCCATCTGATCCACAAACACCAACAAATTCAATAAAAAATCTTCTAAGCTACTATACCTAGCCTAAAATCCCTATCTGATTCAGTCATCTTTGCTGAGATCCTAAAGGAGAGAGCCCTCTCCCGACCTTGTAGGGCTAGCTACAAGGTTAAGTGGTTTGTGGTTACCCTGGAAGCTTGTCTTTTTCAGCTTGAGGCAAATCTAGGTGATAACACCTTCTTCTGTACCAACACAATCAGGCTCCCACAAGGCGATGAACTCGAACAAATGTGATCTTTCTGTAACAGCTCCTGGATCTGCCTCTTGATTTCATCGTTCTCCAGAACGGAGCATTGATAAATTGGTCCATTGGGTAGTGACACACCTGGGGCCAGATTGATGGAGTGCTTGACCTGACAGTGCAGACGAACTCCTACGAAGGAGGTGAAGATGTCCTTGTACTCCTCCACAAACTTGTCCATGTGTAGTTGTCGTGCGGAGGGGCCCTTTCTGGAGGTCATGGCCACCATCTTCTTCTTTCCTTGAGGGCGTATCATCAGGAAAATAAATTTTTTGGTTTTGGAAATGAGCTTACTGCATTGGTTTGCAGTAACCAAAGAGATGGCGGTAGGCAATGCTACCTCCAGTATCCTGTACAAATTATTTCCCAAAGTAACAACAACAACATGGGGCATTGATTCATACATAGCATGTCGTTTCCACAAGTATGGTTGTCCTAATAATACATCACAAACATCAAGGGGAGAAACATCACACAATGCCTCATCCGTGAAGGACTTGATGTTGTATGGAAGGCAACATTGCTGGCTTACACGAAGATCCCATCCTTGGTGAATCCACCTGATGGTGTACAGTTGTGGATGTGCTGTGGTCGGTAAGCGCATTTGCTTCATGACCTCTGCCGAAATTAGGTTCTTTTGGCTCCTGCTGTCGACAATGAACTGTAGCGGGGAGCCCTTTACCCACATATGGGATTGGAAGAGACGCTCCTCCTTCTGCATCTTCGTGGTGCCAATGGTGGCGTTGGGCTCCGCATCGATAATTTGTTTCCCTTTTTATTTCCCTTGTCGGGTTCTGACTCAGAGTTGAAACATGCATCTGATTTTGAAACCCTTAACTCAGCCACCAATGACTTCTTGGCCCGACACTCACTTGTGTTGTGAGTGGAGCTCTTATGGAACTCACACCACTTTCCTGTGTCCTTTTTCGGCTTTGTGACGTTGTTCTTTGCTTGCAGCTTTGGTAGGTTGTCCTGGGCTGCCCCACCTTGGCTTTGTCCTTTGTTCTGTGGTTTAGGGGCACCTTTCCCTTACTTCAGATTCACAGATCCAAAGTCTCGCTTCTTCTGTTTAAAATTTTGCTTGACCTTGACGGCATATCAGTATGCCATGCCGAGCGAGGAGATGTTCAGGAATTCTATTTCTTCCTGGATGTACTTGTGCAGGCATTCTTCCCAGATGTACTTGTGCATGCAGCCACAGTATTTGAGTACCAAATGTTGCTTTGAATCCTTGATACCTAACTTTGTGCAAAGGGTATGGAAAATATTGGTAAACTTCGACACGTCTTGGTCCCTTCCCTGCTGCAGTGTGGTCCACTTTATGTATTGATCCTCATAGCCTCCGATAGGGTAGTACTACTCCTTGATAACAGTCTGGAATGAATTCCAAGTGGGTGCGGTTGAAAATAGTGAGGCCATACTTTCATCCTTTTGCACGCAGTAGGTTTCCCACCAGTCCTTGACGTGGGCGGCGGCTTTGAGAAGAGCGAAAGTAATATTTTCCTGACCAGAAAAGTCATGAACATAAAAATACCCTTCTAATAGATTTAACCATTTATCTACGGTGTCTGCATCTATCTGACCCTCAAATATGGGAATGTCAAAGTTAACTTGTACCTTAAAGGGTGTGGCGCTTCCAGAGTAGCTGCTGGAAGTAGATGTGTCGCCCCTGGGTAGCCGCTAAGGGATCTAAGCAAAGTTGTCCATAATCCCATTCCTTTGTCACTTGAGGGCCTTTTCGAGCAAGATTTTGATAGGATCTCCTGCCCCCTCATCTTTCTTTTCATCTACCATGGGAGGCCGTCGGGATTTCCGAGGATGGTCTTGCAAAGGTTCAACCAATTCAAGCCCTAACTCCTTATATCCCAACCTTGTTGGGGACATGCAAAGAAAAACAGAGAAAGAGCAGATCGCTCTGATACCACTGATCTAGATTTAAATAGGAACGCAACAAATTACAGAGATAACCATAAATATAGATATGTAGCGGAAATAATACGTCATTTCATTACTGTAAAATACTAAAATATGCTTACAAATAGAAATGGAAATAAACTAGCTAGGGCGATGGTAGCTTATCTCTGAGAAGAGATATGGCAGCTAGATGCCTCTGAACTATCTTACAATGAGGCTCAAGGGCCTTTTTATTAGATAAACCCCTAAACAACCAAAACCCTAAACCGAGGAGATGTAATACCAAGAGTTTATGGGCCTCGTTGGGGTGAGTTGGATAGCAAACTTCCCGGGGTTGTGACTTGGTCATATGATCTTCATTTGACATGCATGATAACCCATTGGAAAGATCTCTCCGAGGAATATGACAGAAAAGACGAATTTAGACAGAAGATCACCGATGGTAGATTTCCAAAAAAACTTCGTTTAGGGCCTCAAATGCTCCGGGAGTTTAGGACTCGAAAAACTACTAAAAATAGTAAATTGTGCTACAATCAAGGAAACTAAAAAACTGAAAGAAGCAATGATGGGGGTCCAAGTGGAATTGGCAGGTGGCCACCAATATCCACCTGGATCATAATAGGGGATTTAGCACCAGATGTTTAGGTAGAGTTTGGAAAGGACACAATTTTGTAGAAGAGGCACAAAACTACAAGATAAGGGCATCATGACCTGTTGTTTTTACATCCATCTAGTGGATCTTCCACCCCATTTGTGTGACTAGAGCAATAATTTATATAATGGATGAGTACCTTGCTACAGGAGAAAAGGTCTCCTCATAGTCAATCCCCTCAACTTGAGAGTACTCCTTTGCCAAAAATTTGGCCTTATACTTTTCAAAACTTCTGTTTGTTGCATGCTTTACCTTGAAGATAAATCTCGAACCCACAACTGATTTGTTTGATGGTATTGGAACCATTTCCCAAAGACTGTTCTTTACAATAGATTTGTTTTCCAAAAACATTACATCAACCCACACAAGTTTCTTTACTAGTTCCTCAAAAGAGGATGACTCACTCTTTACAAGATCATTCATTAGAGCCATGTAGCCATCGTACCAATATGGTGACCTTCTCTACCTACACTAATTTGAAGGAGCATCCACATTCTCCCTCGCATCCTGCATAAGTCTCTTAGCTTCTTTGGTCCTTTTCCTGTGTTCTCTGGATGGAAGCTTGAGTGCCTGTTTCCACTCTTTGCTCCTCAACTTGTGGCTGCTACACAACTTCTTAAGGTTCCTCCTTTAGAGGTAAAATCTCCTCTTATGGTGGGATTTGAATCTCCCTCTCAAGAGAGAACCACATGGCTTTATCTTCATTAAATTTTACATCCCTTTGAATAATTCTCATTCTGAGGGATGACAAGTACACACGGTAGTTATGGGGGTTTCTGTGTAACCCACAAATACCTCGAAATCCATTTTTGTCTCTAGCTTCTTCCTTGATTCTTTGAATACATGGATGTAAACAGAGGCTCCAAAAATCATGAAGTGCGACACATATGACTTTCTCCCTAGGAAATCCTCCTTCAGTATAATCATGCCTAGAATCCAATGAGGACTCCTCTTATACAAATAGACTATTTTTTTGCATGCCTCGCCCACAATTGTAGAGGTAGGCCTTCGCCATGCAACATCACCCTCGATGCTCCCACAATGCTACAATTCTTTCTCTCAGCCACCCCATTCTGTTGAGGGTTTTGGGGTACTGTCAACTCTCGTCGAATGCATTCCTTTGAATAATTTTTTTTTAAATTTATTTGACATGTACTCACCTCCCTTATCACTCATGAGAGCCTTCACCTTATTTCTCATTTATTTCTAAACCAGTGACTTGAATTATACGAACTTGGATAATGTCTCATCCTTCTTTTGCATGAATAAGATCTAACACTTCCATGAGAAGTCATCAATAAAAATGAAAAAATATTTGTGCGTGAAAGTGGAGGCTATCGAGAAAGGTCCACTGACATTAGAGTGGATCCATTCAATGAATGCATGTGATTTTATATCCCAATCATGGAATGTGGATTTTGTTTACTTCCCCAAGCTACATCCTTTGTATACATCTTCTTATTAAGTGCTCCTTTGGGGAGGCCTGTGGTTATTTGCTTCTTAAGTGCTCCTTTGGGGAGGCTTGTGGTCATCTACTGCATGATATTCAAAGCGCCATCTATCTACCTCATCTTCGCTTAATGAAAATAATATGTTCCTATCACCAGCCATATGCTTGGAGCATCCACTATCCACATACCAACCTTTGCCTTGGTTTTAGGAATATAAGACAATGCCATATTCTTCACTCTTTTCTTCCATTTCATTCTTCCATGTCTTGGGTTCCTCTTGTGATTTCTTGATCTAAGGAGATGATGTGGATTTGTTGGTTCTACACTCATCTACTTTATGTTCATAGTTATGAAAATTATAACATTCAATATAATCAAACAAAGGATCCAAAGGATTGTTTCCACTAGGAAAATGTCTACGTGGATTTACAAGTCTACCATCTTTGTATGACTAATAAGTTTTTTTCCTTTCATTTCTTATTTGGTTATTTCCAAGACATGCTTTACAATTTACAACCTTATGTCCAAAATTTGTACATGAATAACAATGTCCATAGAAAATATTTTTGGTACTCGAGAACAATTCACCTTTTAGGATATCACTTATTGATTTATCCATGACTTTCTCTTTTAGGAAAAAAGACTTAGGTCTTTGTTGATTTCTCACTTGATCTTTGTCATTGTTCGAATGGTTATAGCTTGCACTTATTTCATGTATTTTGTTAATTTCTCTTATTACCTTGTTGTTATCTTCTTTTTGTTGTTGCTTTTTGTGGTCGTTTCCTTTGGTTGCATTTTTGTTTGGTCCTTTGACTGCTTCAACATAGCTAATTGGTTCTTTATCTTCAATTTTCATGGTTATTGTTTCTCCTTCATATCCTAGAGCAATTTTGATGGGAGAAGATCTTTGAACACTCATAATTTCATCCAATTTATTAGATCCTTCAAAAGACTTTAGATTTTGATTGAGTTGTGCTTGATTATTTTATAATTATTTTCTAAGGAAGACTACTTGTTCCTCTATTTTTTTCACACTCCTTTCCCTTCTCTTTTATCTATTGTAACAAGGTGTCTTCAATCTTCTTTTCTCCCTCCAACTCTTCTTTTAGAAGAAGAAGTACTGAATCTTCATATTTGTGCTCTTCTTTTTCATATTTAATCAATAGTTTTTTTTGCTTCTTATTTTTTCTTCTGAGCCTTTGTATTCCATGAAAGGCACCAATTAGTTCTCCTTCCATATTTGCTACATATTAATCATCATCTAAGTCATAGACATATTTCCTTTCATCTTGAGTTTTTAGAGCCATGAGCAGGACATCATTTGTTCTTTCTTTCATTCTTTCTTCATCTTATGAGGAATTGTTGTCTTCATGGGTATATAAACTCTTCTTCTTGAAGTTCTTTTCCTTGTTTACCTTCCTATATTTATCCTTCTTTTTATGGTCATATTCATTCTTTTGTTTCTTATGTGGACATTTAGATGCATAATGACCTAATTTTCCACAATTGAATCATTTGAAAGGAAACTTACCTTTATACTTTCTAAATCCTCGCTTCAATTATTTTACAAAGTTGGCTCATTCTTCATTAGATCCATAACTTGAGTCTTCTTGATGTTATTTTCTCTTCTTATCAACTTTTAAGGTTTCCTCTTTTGATGTAGATCTACCTTTTGAGGTTCTCATTTCATAAGTAGCCAATGTTCCATGCAACATGTTGATATCTTGCATCTACTCAATGGCTAAAATTTTGGCATTGAATTTGGTTGTTATGCTCTTAATCTGCAAGACGATATTAGAATACCAAATATGCGAAGAAATATACCCAGAACATAGAACAATGAGAAATAACAACAAGTATTTTATTATTCAGAAAGGAATGTTCACTTGCCTCTTTGAGGGGGCAACCTCCAATAGAGCTGAGCTCAATTACAAAATAAGACACAATGCTCCTCGAGGGGAGTCTTTATCCTTTATATAGGATTCATACATGCAATACCATGGTTTTTATTAATACCATCTAACTAATAACATGGCCCATTTGCAACTAACTATGGTCCCTTCATTAAATGCGGGTTAACCACTTACAATTATTAATATGGGCTTTATTGACTCTTTACTTAACTATAACTATGGCTCGATCCTATTACATAAATAAGGGGGTTAGGGTTGGACCCTAACATGCCCTCCCCCATAAGAATAGGCTTGTCCTCAAAGCTAAAGCTGTGAAAAATGTTGAAGGATAGTGGCTGGTTCCCTGGTTGCATCTTCCAGAGAAGTGTCTTTCCACTTGACGAGGACTTGATCGTGCGACCATGCAGGTGCCATTCTCGTGTGTCAAGAACTTGTTCAGGTTAGACCCAGATTGACCCTTCTTCATCCACTTTAGGTAGACTGGTTTGACTTCTACAATGGTTCCCAATATCTTTCTTGAGGCATGAGACATGGAAGACTGGATGGAATTTTGCAGTTGGTGGCAAAGCTAGCTTGTAGGTGACTTCTCAATTGCGCTGAAGTACTTGATACGGTTCGTAGAATTTTGGAGATAATTTCTGACAACCCTTGTCTTTGAGTGATGTTTGCTTATATGGTTGCAGCCTCAAAAATACCTGATCCCCTTCTTAAAATTGGCATTATGAGCGATGTTGATCTGCCTGTTGCTTCATGTGGTTTTGGGCTTGATTAAGATTCTCTCTAAGGTGGGCCAGCATGGTTGTACGGTTTTGTAGGAGTTGATCCATTTCTTGTACCTTCGAGCATCCCTTGATATAAAAAGTAGGGTAAGGAGGGAGTTGACCATAAACTGCTTCATATGGAGTCATTTTGGTGGTGGAATGATAGTTGGTGTTATACCACCATTCGGCTAGAGGTACCCATTGTACCCAGAGATGTTGCTTTTCTGAAGTGAAACACCTAAGGTAGGTCTCCAAACATTTGTTGACTACTTCAGTATGACCATCAATTTTTGGATGATAGGAAGTACTGAGTTGTAGTTGGGTACCTTGTAGCCAGAAGAGTTCTTACCAAAAGTTACTAGTGAAGATTGAGTCACGAACAGACACAATGGAAGTGGGCATGCCATGCAATTTGAAGATCTGATCAATGAAATATTGAGTGACCAAATTTGGTGTAAAGGGGTGGGGTAGGGTGCAAAAATGAGCATACTTAGAAAGTCTATCCACAACCACTATGATGACTGACTTGCTTCCTGACTTTGGAAGACCCGTAATGAAATCCATAGAGACCTCTGTCCAGATTGAGGCCAAGATGGGCAATGGCTGTAATGTACTTGGGGATTTGATTGTTTCTCCTTTGTGGCGTTGACAAACGTTGCATTTAGATACAAAAGGAAGAATGTCCTTTTTCATGCTTGTCCAAAATAATGATCTTCGAATGCAAGCATATGTCTTCTGAAAGTCTGAATATCCTACAGTGGGAGATGAGTGCAACTTTTCCAAAATGCAGCTTTTGAGTGTGCATGTTGGTGATATTACGACTTTGTCCTTGTAGCGAAGAATCTCATCCTGCCACGAGTAGCCTGCTGTGGAATTTGGATCCACCTGCAATTGATTAATGAGTTGGGAGAGCCAGGGATGTGAAAACCATTCCTTACGAGCCTTTTCAATCCATTCTGGAATCGGAAGGGAAATTGCGAGCAGGGTACTTTCCTCCTCAAATTGGCAGGATAACGCCTCTGCTACAATATTTTCGCACCCTTTCTTGTAAATTATCTCATAATCATATCCGAGCATTTTGGTGAGCCATTTATTTTTTTGTGGTGAGGATAGGCATTGCTCCAAAAAATATTTAAGGCTTTGATGGTCTGTGCAGATTTGGAAACGTTGCCCCAATAACTATGGTCGCCAGGTATCTACGGCATGTAAGATTGCCATCATCTCCTTCTCATAGGTAGATTATCCCATATTCTTCCCACTTAGTTGTTGGCTCATGAAGGCCAAGGGTTGACCTTCCTACATTAAGACCGCCCCAATACTCGTACCAAAAGAATCACATTCAATCACAAAAGATTTGGTGAAGTCGGGTAGTGCTAAGAATGGAGTGGAACACATGGCATGTTTGAGAGCTGTAAAGGCATGTTGTGCTTCATCATTCCAAAGGAATGAATTTTTCTTGAGGAGTTGAGTGAGGGGCTGAGCAATGCGACCATAATTGCAGACAAATTTGTGATAGTAGCCTATGAGACCCAAAAATGCTTGCAAGCTCTTCAAGGTCTTTGGTTGAGGTCAATCCTACATTGCCTAGATCTTTTTGGGGTTCACCCTGACACCTTCATGCCCCACAATGTGGCCCAAATACTCAACTTCTTCCATGCCAAAAGAGCACTTGGACATCTTGACAAATAATCTATGTTTGCGGAGCAGTTGCAAGAGCAGATCTACATGCTAAAGATGTGTGGCCCAGGTGAGACTGTAGATGAGGATGTCATCAAAGAAAACAAGGACAAATTTTTTGAGATATGGTTTGAGCAAGTGGTTCATAAGGCTATGAAAAGTGGATGGGGCATTACAAAGACCAAATGGCATGACTAGGAACTCATAATGGCCTTCATGAGTTCGAAAAGAAGTTTTTAGAATGTCGACTTCTTTCATGCGAATTTGTTGATAGCTTGAGCAAAGGTCGAGCTTAGTAAAGAATTGAGCCCAATTTAGTTCATCCAGCAAATCATTGACAACCGGGATGGGAGATTTATCTTTGACCGTCAACTTATTGAGGGCCCTGAAGTCTGGACACATATGCCATTCCCCATCTTTCTTGAGCTCCATGACCACCGGCGATGAATAAGGACTAATGTTGGGACGAATGACGCCTACTTCCAAGATTTCCTTGATTATTTTTTCAATTTCATTCTTTTGGGTGAACGGATATCTATATGGGCGCACATTTGGTGGTTGGGCCCCTGGGACCAAAGAAACGCTATGATCATGTTCCCCTCTCGAGGGTGGAAGCTTATGAGGCTTGTCAAAGATTGGCAGATGGTTGTTCAAGATCTGTTGCATCTCAGGATGAATATGAAGAGAATTGGGTTCGAAGGCCTGGATGGCATTAAATTGGGTTATAACTCTATGGTGGCCCTTTTTTAACAAATTTTCCATCCGATGTGAGCTGATTATAGAGGGAGCTCCCGCCTGGAGTCCGTGGAGGGTATGTGTGTGGTTTTTCTGCTTAAAGCTCATATATAACTCCTAGAAATCCATTGTGATTGAGCCAAGTGTGCGAAGCCATTCAACACCTAGGATAATGTTGCACCCTCCCATGTGTATGGCAAACATGTGGGTCTTTAACTGATAATCCCCCATTTGAAGTTTGAAATTTTCACAGCGGCGTTCACATTTCATTGTCCCCCCATCAGCAATTTGGACTTGGAAGTTAGAAACTGCTCGGACAAAACAATGCACTGCTTTGACGATTCTTTGATGGATAAAATTATGTGTACTGCCACTATCAATCAAGACTACTACTAGGCAATGCTTAATAAAACCTCTGATTTTGAGATTTTGTGGAGAAGAAATCCCTGCCAAAGCATGCAACGAGATAATTGGTTCTTTAGGTACATTGTCCTACTGGTTGTCCTCTTCTTCCTCCTCTAGTTCCGGTGAGGCTTCCTCCGATGAACTGTGATTAGTAGCATCAATTTGAAAGAATTTGGGCTCCTTGCATTTACGCCCAGGGGATTATTTTTCATCACAATCATTGCTTTCTTCTTTCCGCCATTTCTGTTGGTGACACCTTTTGAACCTTGATTGTTTGGGTAGTGCTTTGGGCTTGTGTAGGGCGACCCTTGGTGATGAAATTTGGGTGATTGGGCTAGGCCGCTAACGCACGTTCTACTTCACGAGCTATCTTGCAAGCATGCAACCATGAGCTAGGGTGGTGCAGTTAGACGTGGGCTTGTATGGCTTCTTTGAGACCACTGACAAAACATTCCATGTAGAACTCATTGTGTAGACCTCCAGTGCGGAAAGATAAGGCTTCAAAGGTTGTAATATATTCGTTCACTGTTCCTGTCTGTCGAAGCTTAGTGAGACGACCCAAAAAATTAGATTCCTGGTCAAAGTGATCCGTAAGAGCTTTTCTGAATGTCTACCAAGTCAAGGGCCTTCCATAGCAACGTTGATGCCATTGCCACCATTGCCATCTTTCATTGTCCAAGTACATGATACCCACACTAAGCTGAGTCGCATCATCCAGGATTTAATTTAGTGTGAAATATTGCTCCATTTGTGCTATCCATGCTGCTAGGTGGGAGCCATCAAATTTATATATGTCCAGCTTGGGTGGTTGCAGATGGGATTGTTGGTGGGTGCCAAAGAGGTGAAGAGACTAGTTAGACTCACCCTTAATGTTTTCATTGCCAATATATACCTCAATGTGTTCCTCCACCTTGCCCTTTGAGAGTGTTTCATTTAAGTTCTTCAGCTGCAACATGACATCTTTCAATTGTGATTCAAGGGTGTCAATCCTCTCTTTGGCCACAACTTGAGCTCTAGTTTGTACCATGCACCGATCCAATGTACTTGAAATTTGGGATTGCCCGAAATTTTTGGCACTAACAATTTAATGGTACCACCTTACTCAACTTGTCGACCTGATTCTTATGGGCTAAGTCTCCAATAAGAATCCTGGGGGTTCTTAGACTCAAATGTTAATGCTACCCAAAGTCCTACGAAAATCACGCCCAGGTATAGGAACCCACACAATTAGTCAGATCTGAATGGCAGTTCTAATTGTTGTGATAGCTACAGAGCCCAAACTGCTAGATCTAGATGGCGGATCTAATGGATCTGATAGATCTGAGTGGTTGATCTGATAGATCTGAAGGACGGAACTAATTGCTGCTGCGGATCTGATGGATTTGATAGATCTGAATGGATGATCTGATCAGGAAAAGATTATGCGTGATCCAGAGATAGAGAATGGAGCTATGGTCTTCAGGAGTGTCAGATGCTACAAATCGCAATATACATAAAGGTCTGAAAGTAGTACTCAACCCAATCTTTCAAGGCACTAACCAAGGAGGATCAACTATATCCTTAGACGTACAACCTGACTACCCTATTGTACGCGCGAGTAATCTCTCTGAGTGTTGTTCTCGGTGTACTATAGCAGCAAGACGGCCGACGGTTTATCTATGGTGATGTTTGAAGGGAGATAGGGGGCTTCCGATATACCCAGAGGGTACTTGGAGGACAATCTGTGCGCGGTTCTATCTGATGCACTACTACTTGAAGGGGTACCCACAGGGGTTACAAGGGAGTCCAACAAACGTGACCACCTCTTGTATTTCCTGCATGCATGCCTCCCCAAATCCACATGTTCATGCTCTCAATGACAGATCCCGTGGTTTAAAGATGCCAGAACACGTCTTTAGCCAAAAAAAAAATTGCTAAAAATTGGAGATCCCACCGGCCCTGGAAAGCACTCTGATACCACTTGTTATGCTCTTAACCTACAAGACGATACCAGAATACCAAATATGCAAAGAAATATACCCAGAACATAGAACAATGAGAAATAACAACAAGTATTTTATTATTCAGAAAGCAATGTTCATTTGCCTTTTCGAGGGGGCACCCTCCAATAGAGCTGAGCTCAATTACAAAATAAGACACGATGCTCCACGAGGGGAGTCTCTATCCTTTATATAGGAGTATACATGCAATACCATGGTTCTTATTAATACCATCTAACTAATACCATGGCCCATTTGCAACTAACTGTGGTCCCTTCATTAAATGCAGGTTAACCACTTACAAGTATTAATAGGCTTTATTGACTCTTTACTTAACTATAACTATGACTCGATCCTATTACATAAATAAGGGGGTTAGGGTTGGACCCTAACACTAGTAGGAAGAGATATTAACACCTTTTGAACAACAAAGGAATCACCCAAACGATCATGAATTCCTCTTATAGTGTTTACTATTTCATCCACACGAAGGAAAAAATTAGCAATGTCCTCATCTTCATTCATTTGTAATGATTCAAATTGCATTCTATGGACTTGGAGTATGGCTTTCTTTACCTTACTATCACCTTCATAACAACTCATCATCTTATGCCATATTCATTAGGTTTTTTCTGCAGTGCATGACTTTAAGCAACTCAAACTAAGGAAAACCACTTAGGATTGAATTCATTTCTTTAGCATTGTAAGTGAACTCAAGCTTATCATCTTGGTTCATCCAAATACCTCTGGATTTTTATAGTCATTTTGCATTACATCCCAAACATCTGCATGAAGATACATTATGTAAGTTCTTATTCTTACCTTCCAAAATGAATAATTTGTTCCAATGAATGTAGGATCCTTGTTGGTGAAATTCCCATCCTAGTTGGCCATTGTCTCAAATTTACCTTACAATTATCTCATTGTTTCTAAAGGAACCAACTATGATACCAATTGCTGGAAACTAGGAAAATACTAAGAGGGGGGTAAATCAATATTTTTTACTTTTAAAAATTATTTAGTAAAGTTAAGCACCTTCAACAATATAAAAATGCATCAATCACATGAAGTTTGAACACCAGAAGTTAATGTGGAAACTCATATGGGACAAAACCAAAAATTCTTTTTGATTATGATTTAAATGTAAGCACCAACACCAAATTACATCCAATTATGAAGGCACCAACCTATAGGAGGATCCAACCTCATTTTATTTGCAAGAACCCAGTCGCTGGAAGCACCAACTCCCTAAAATTTATAGGCACTAACTCAAAGGAGACCCCAATCCCCCTGATTTGCAAGAACCTACTTGCTCAATCTATCATGTCCCTCTTTTATCTAATTTTCAAACTGAAATATAAAGTTTATTATTTAAAGATATCACTGACACAAATGTTAAATATCATATCTACTTCTCCTTGCTATGTAGGCACCTATCTTTCTTTGATTCTCTGATTGAATTAAGGCTCCTCAAAATTATTCTTCTCTAATTTTTTCTTGATTAAATTTCTTTTCTACAACCTGATTCTCAATGCTTCATATATGTAATTTTACAAACTCATGGTCTCTCCAGAACTCAACTGATCTACTCTCTCAACCTCTACTAAGTATACTTATCCACACTCTGAGCTTTGATAATCTACACTACATCCTGTGTTCTAGATTTGTTTCTATACTTGCTCTATATTTTGATTTCCCATTTTTCTCCTCGTTGAAATTGAGCTATTGTACTTCAATGTGTCAACTATAGCTTCTACACTTGTTTTGCACGGGGACCACTCATTATCATGTCATCTTCTTTTCCTTTTATAGACACAACACTAATTTTCCCCACAAAGACTTTAATTTTTTTTAATAGAATTTTGGCACTCAAACACCAAATTGTTGAGAAATGGCAACAAGAAATTCCAGTTTAATTTTTCCTTGATTTAAACTATGAATTAAAATAGAATTCTTTTCTCATAGTAATTTGAAAATAATTAATTAAGTTTAATTAACTTAATTAATTTAGGAAATTCAAATTGGAAGTCATTTAGGAGACATGTATATGTTCTCCCTAACCTATGGGAGTTCAGGATGAGTTATGAATGAGTTGTAATTAGTTAACTCAGCTTATTGAGTTAAGTTGAGTTAAATTAGTTCCAATCAGTTTCAGGAACTAATAGTGAGTAAACAGTCAGTTGGGACACTAGTGACCTAATTAGTGCTACTCTAGTTAACTGAAGATTCCACCATCAGAAACTCATGCATGTTGATTCTGAGAAAGACCCAGTTGAGACTAGAGTATAGGGACAATGTACTATTTGTTTTAGATTTTTCCGAGTTGCACTGATAGTGCATGCAATCAGGAACTGGTCCTTGAGGGATTGCGCTATTTTTAGAGGCTTTATTTCCCTTTAAATAAAAGCTATCCTTCATAGGAATTACACATTGGAATAGAGACTTGGAGAGATTTTGAATTGGATAAGCTTTGGCCTTGAGCTTGCTTATGAGTTGGATATTGAATTTGCTGAGTGCTGGGATTGTTCTAGAGAGAACAAGCATTGTAATTTCATCTTGATTCTCCTGATTAATACAAAATAGATAGTGGGGTTTTGAGCTATGGCTTTCCCCGAATATTTATTGTGTTATGTGCCTTTGATTCTCTTCCTCTATTGATTATTGTTTTCTCGATGTGTATGGGCCTCCGCTATAAAGAGCAGAAGTAGATTCTTCTCTCTTGCTTTAGCAAATTTCATTAGCTTGTGAATCTATAGGTTTTTCTACATGGTATCAGAGCAAAATTTTTTTTGGTCTGAGATTTTGCAAAGAAGTTCTAAGAATTTCTATGCAAATTTTTCATAAACAAATTGCAGATTTCAATTCCTTGGGAAAAGATACCCAAATTAAAAAAAAAAATCAGCTGAATCAGAGTTCGGATGAGGGAGATATCACTGATTTAAAATTAGCTCTCTAGAGGAGATTTCAAAGTTTTGAGTTTCTGGGTTACAAGTAAAAGTCGAATTTGCACGCATACTTCAGGATCGACAGATGACGTTCCATGGGTTTAGGCTTGAGTATGCCTTGGAAGGCAGCTTGAATTTTATATCCTGGAGGAATAGAATGGAGGCTGTGCTAGAAGATAATGGCTTGAAGGAATTCATTGATTAAGAAGTCCCCAAGCCAGTAGTTATGGATGCACAAAACTTGGCCGAGTGGAAGAAGTGTGTGGTGAAGGCAAGGTAGATAATCCTTGAGGGAGTTCGAGACCACATTGTCTCGAGTATCCATGGCAAGGAAACTTTGCATGCTATGTGGAAAACATTGATGGACTTGTATTAGAATAGCAGTGATCAAAGGAAGTTGGCACTGAAGGATAAACTTCGTAAAATTAGGATGGAGAAAGGCGAGATGATTCCAAAGTACTTGACCAAGTTCACTCAATGTCAGGATGAACTTGGAAGTGTTGGAATCACAGTTGCTGAGGAGGATATGGCGAGCCTTTCTCTTCTTGGACTCCCAAAGTGTTGGCATACTTATTAGGACTCTGCCAATGGTCGGGAGAAGCTGCTAGATTGGGAATGACTATGGTCAGATTTGATGCAGGATGAGATCAAGAGGAACACCAGGGATGGCTCTTCATCAAAGACTGATGATGAAGAGAATTGTTCCTTTGAAATTAAGGCAAGGAAGGGGAAAGGTGAAATTTCTTGTTCCAAATCAGATTCTTATCATGGAGGTAAGAAGAAGGACATGACAAAAGTTAAATGATTTCATTGTCACAAGATGGGTCACTTTGCTACAAATTATCCATTGATGAAGTCCAAGGAAAATTCCTCAAGAGGAGCGGCGAGTGAGGCTTTGGCCTCCCAATTGGAATTGGACTTTTCCCTCATTGCATGCATGATGTCTTCAATGATGGGAAGTGTCTGGTACTTAGACAGTGGAGTTTCTTTCCACATGACTGGCAACAAAGAGTTATTCAGTGAACTGGAGGAGAAAGATCTCAAGATGCATATCAAGATGGGTGATGACGGTAAGTATAGTGTTATTGGTGTGGGAACTATTAATTTTCACAGGGAGCATGCGGCTCCACTCACCTTGAATAATGTTATGCATGTACCCAGACTGACGAAGAACTTGGTATCCATTGCCATGCTCGAGGATAGAGCATATGATGTGATCTTTTTGAAAAGAAAGGCTTTCCTTTGACACATAGCCATGGGTCAAGTAAAGAAGATAGGCATTTGAGTTCAGAATCTCTATGAGATAGAGGTAGAGGATTGTGCTGTTTTGAGTTCAAAAGTGGAAAATATGTTGAGCTGAAACGTCGACGAGTTGTGGCACATGCGATTGGGCCACTTGCATCATGGGGCTTTGAAGATATTATATAAAATCTCTACTGGTCTTCCCAAAGGTATGCTTGAGCAAGTTTATACATGCAAGGGTTGTACTTTGGGAAAATACACCAAATATTCCTTTGGAGATAGAGACAGTCGAGCAGAGTCTATTATGGAGAGAGTCCGTTCAAATGTGTGTGGACCATTCTCGAAAGTATCCACTGCCAAACACAGGTATTATGTTATATTTGTAGATGAATATTCTTGTAAATTTTGGATATTTTTCATGCAGAGAAAGGATAAAATATTCACAAAGTTTTGTGAATTCAAAGCATTAGTTGAGAAAGAGTTAGGCAAGAAGGTTAAAGCTCTACGGAGTGATAATGTTGGAGAATATGTCTCCAATGAGTTTAAGAACTTCTGCCCAGCGGAAGGGATTAAACGAGAGTTGACGACACCTCATAACCCTCAACATAATGGGGTTGTCGAGAGGAAGAACATGAGCATAATAGGGGCATCAAGGGCGATGTTGCATGATCAGGGCCTACCACTACACTTGTGGGTTGAGGCATGCAATACAATAGTTTATGTTTAGAACCATAGCTCACATTGGATACTTGAGAGTAAAACACTAGAGGAAGGTTATTCCGGTAAGAGCCCAGATGTTTGTCACTTCATAATTTTTGGGTCATCGATTTATTGCATGTGACCAAATACACACGGAAGAAGCCTGAGCCAACAACGAGTTGGGGATCTTTGTGGGGTACACTAATACTCCCCACATCTATCAGGTGTACGTGCAAACTAGTCAGATGATAGTGGTTTTCAGGGATGTCAAGTTTGATGAGGAGAAGGCCATGTGAGTATCCCTTGAGAGGGAGATTGAGCTACATGCAGAGGAGGAACTTTTAGTTCCTAAGGTTGAGGAGCCTCAGATTTATGTGGAGCAGCCACATGCAGAGGTTACGGGAGTGGAGACATCCACTCAGGTAGAGTCTTCCAGAGAGGGAAGAAAGTGCACTAAAGAGGCTGACAGATTGTTGGATGATGCACGAGAGAATGTGGGAGCACCCTATTCTCAGCACAGACAAAGGAGGTCGCTAGAGAGGTACACTGGATACATGGCATCTATGGGTGCATGTGTTGTGGCAGAGCCATCTTCCTTTCAGGAAACAGTGTAGTAGCCAGTTTGGGTTGATGCGATGGTGGAGGAGTATGACTCCATAGTTCGAAACAATGTTTGGGATGTGGTCCCGAGACCAGAGGACAGGTCAGTTGTGAGCTCTCGTTGGCTTTACAATGTAAAGAAAGCTGTAGATGGTAGTGTGGAGAAGCATAAGGCCAGATTTTTGGCCCGTGGATTTTCATAGGTAGAGGGGATTGATTATGATGAGACCTTTCCTCTTGTTTCAAGGCACTCATTAATCAGATCTATTTTGGCACTATCAGCACAGATGGGTTGGAAGATCCATCAGATGGATGTGAATATTTCCTTCCTCAATGGCATGACTGAGAAAGAGGTGTACATAGAGCAGCTTGAATTTTTTGAAACCTTGGACCGTGATGTGTAGAAACTCAAGAGAACTTGTATGGCCTGAAGCAAGAACCCCGTGCTTGGTACACCAGGATAGATAACTACTTCACTGGGTTGGGCTTCACAGAGAGTGAAGCAGATGCAAACCTATATCACATAGTGGTGGAAGGTAAGATTTTGGTCATTGTACTTTATGTAGATGATCTCATACTGACGGGTGATGAGAATTTCATGAGGTTGAGATGAAGGACATGGGGCTCATGCATTACTTTCTTAGCATGGAGGTATAGCATGGAGATGGGGAGTTGTTTGTTTCTCAAGGCAAGTATGCCAATGAGATATTTAGGAGATTCACATGGAGAGCAGTAAACCCATGGAGACTCCTCTAGCTGGTAGGTGGAGGAAGGAGGATGCTACTTCAGGAGAAGTAGTGGAAGCTACTATTTACAAGTAGCTTTTGGTTTCACTCATGTATTTGGTGAACACACGACCAAATATGTGTTATGAAATTAACCAACTTAGTCAAGCGATGGTTAGGCCTACCAAGATGTATTGGAAGGCAGAAAAGCATGTATTGAGATACCTCAGAGGCACTATTTAGTTTGGGTTATGGTACAAAAGGACAAAGGGAGTGAAGGTTCAAGGCTTCATCGATGAAAATTGGGCGGGAAGTCCATCTGACAGGAAGAGCACATTAGGACGGATCTTTAATATTGGGCCCGTGACAGTTTCTTGATACAACAGGAAAAAGAGATCGGTTGCACTCAGTTCGGCAGAGGCAGAGTACATGGCTGCAAGTCAGGAAACATGTAAGGCTATCTAGATGAGGAAGATCCTGGTTGGTTTGTTTGGTCAACAGATGGATTTGAAAGTGATTTATTGTGATAATAAGAGTTGTATCAAACTCTATGAAAATCTAGTTTTTCATGATTGGTCCAAGCATATAGATATCCAGTATCATCATCTCAGAGAGTGTGTATTGAGGCAGATCTTGTTGTTAGATTACATCCCCATAGAGGAGAAAGATGTTGACATCTTGAAAAAGACATTGCCAAGATGTAAATTTGAGTTTCACAGAGACAGGATCGGGGTAGTGGATAATCCCTTTCTTGTTGAGAGGGAGTGTTGAGAAATGGCAACAAGAAATTCCAATTTAATTTGTCCTTGAATTAAACTATGAATTAAAATAGAATTCTTTTCTCATAGCAATTTGAAAATAATTAATTAAGTTTAATTAACTTAATTAATTTAGGAAATTCAAATTGGAAGTCTTTTAGAAGACATGTATATGTTCTCCCTAACTTATAGGAGTTCAGGATGAGTTATAAATGAGTTGTAATTAGTTAATTCAGTTTATTGAGTTAAGTCGAGTTAAATTAGTTCCAATCAGTTTCAGGAACTAATAGTGAGTAAACAATCAGTTGGGACACTAGTGACCTAATTAGTGCTACTCTAGTTAACTAAAGATTCCACCATCAGAAACTCATGCATGTTGATTCTGAGAAAGACCTAGTTGAGGCTAGAGTGCAGGGACAATGTACTATTTGTTTTATATTTTTTTGGGTTGCACTAATAGTGCACGCAATTAGGAACTGATCCTTGAGGAATTGTGCTATTTTTAGAGGCTTTATTTCCCTTTAAATACAAGCTATCCTTCAGAGGAATTACACATTGGAATAGAGACTTGGAGAGCTTGCGAATTGATTAAGATTTGGCCTTGAGCTTGCTTATGAGTTGGATATTTAATTTTCTGAGTGTTGGGATTGTCCTAGAGAGAACAAGCATTGTAATTTCATCTTGATTTTCCTAATTAATACAAAATAGATAGTGGGGTTTTGAGCTGTGGATTTCCCTGAATGTTTATTGTGTTATGTGCCTTTAATTCTCTTCCTCTATTGATTATTGTTTGCTCGATGTTTATGGGCTTCCACTGTAAAGAGTAGAAGTAGATTCTTGCCTCTTGCTTTAGCAAATTGCATTAGCTTGTGAATCTATAGGTTTTTCTACACAAATTTATTGGTGATAGCCCTTTAATTTTACCCCCTTGGTGCATATGAGTGTGGTCCAAGATAAAGGGATTAAGCCCCATGAACTCTTAGTAATATGATTGAGATTATGACATGCATGTCACTTTAGGTCTCCCAATCTAACGAATATGGAATCTAGCCATTTAATCAACCATCAAAACATTTTCACCCATTGACTTTTGGATGCTCAGAGAGTTTTGAAGATCTTGAATGGCTTGGGTACTTGTAACTTTGACCAAGTCTAACCTTGACCTAGCTTTCTTGGACTTGGTCAAATCCAAATCAATCTAGATCTAGGTCATTCATAAACAAGCATATCTACTTCATGTTTAGAGGCTCAAATACCCAAATACCTCCTCTCGTAGCCCTCTGCCTTATCACATCATCATCCCAACTTAATCTACATGTCATCTATGCCAACCAACCGAGATTTTCCACATGCCCAAAGTTGTATTGTGCCTACCATGTGCCATCTTCCATGTATCCATTTAGGCACCCAAAAATGTCAAAAATTGATGCCACGTGTTAGTACCTCTAGCTACCATTGTCACCATTATTCCTTCATCGTATATGTAGACAAAATGCCTTCAAATATGGACTACTTGGAAAATCATGTAGAAGTCAACAAACATAACATACATCAATAACAACATAAGTGTAAACACCATAAAATCGTACACATGTTTGCACAATCCAGAAGATGCTAAAAGACGCCTAGCAAAATGCACAAGTGAAGATTTTCTAACTAAAGACATTATGAAGTTCAAAAAATTTAATTTCTCCTAAGGTCCAAAGTTTATGGAGTTTAAAAATTGAAGACTCTACGGCTGTTTCTTCGATAGTCATACACTGTGTGGAATTTTCTTTGAAATCCACATGGTTGAGAAAATGGTTGACTCAACAAATTCAGGACCACTTCACACACTTGGAGGTGATTCCCTGAAAGGATCTCAGTACAAGACAATTTAATTTGAGTCACCCTGAAGATATGCAACCATCAATGGAATAATCTTGTCCTACTCATGAGTCATTATCATGCATGAACCAAGAGAGGGAAGATGGATTAAAAATTCTATATAAACAAGCCATGGGAGAACCAAAACATGAGACAATGTTATGCTAGCCAAATTTCTATCAGAGCAAACCAAAATTTTATTGTTGAAGCCAAAGAAAGTAAGAGCACTAGCATGTTGGCCATATTGCTTCTAAGAAATCCATCATCTTAGTGAGAGGAGACGAGTCCAACATTGAGAGAGTCTTCATACTTCTTTGAGAGAGAGGAGAAGCTTGCAAAATGATTGAGGAAAAGAACCTCCTTGCTGAGGATTTTTGAGCACCATAGCTCAAATAATTCTCTTCAAGTGTTTAGTATTCATCTATTGTATTCAAATTCTACTACCAACAATTAATAAAGGGAAATTTTTCCATTATTATGTTAACTTGCTTACTTGATTGAGAATTTATTTGTGTATTTATCTATTTTTTTAGTTCATGTTTATGTATGCATTGATTTCACTATTTGCAATGCTTTGTTTATCTAAGTTTGTTCACTAATAGCACCAATTTTGTCTATGTTCCTTTACAGGGAATAACCAACTGCTAAGGAGGTGTCTTTTGGTACACCATTTCCACAAAAAAACTACCACAAAAATGGTGACAATACTATTGTCTTTTCTTTAATCTAAAGGTTGTGTTTTAAGGACCTTTTTCTCAGCATAGTCAACTTACAATGCATTCAGTACCTCTCTAGAATTTTTGCAAGGCCCTGTGGACCTATTGGTGGCTGAGAAACTTGTTAATTTATAGTTTCTTATCGAACACGTGACATCTTCTCAGATAGATGTGCACTCCACAACTTTTCCTCTGACAGATGCGTCACCACATCTATGCATTGTGAAAACCACACAATTTTCCAAAAAGAAAAGAAATACCTTGTAATTTCACATTTTTCAGGTGATTGGAAGCCTTAAGTGAATTTCCTTCACCTCTGCAATTTTTTTCCAGTCAGTTTAGATTACTTGATTTCTCTATTAATCATAATTAGATGGGTAATTAGACAATATTTACTTTTCATTGTCAATTCTCACATAGCCTGATTAGTAAAGGAGTAAGGGGCCCATCATCCACAAATCTTATTACTAACCAAAGCATTCATTTATTTCATTTTATGGGACTAGGAAGAATCGTTATTACAAAAAGTAAGTAAACTCTACTTCCCTTGCATCTCTTAGATGAACCTGGTTTTGCATATGAAAAATTTCTTAAAGCATTTGAATTTCCATCTCCCTATTTTGAAATTCACATAGTGTAATAGGAAAAAGAGTAAGAGGCCCATTATCTGCATATCACTTCTTTCTCATTAAAGGAACAACTGAAATCTAGTATAAGTAGGGGAATATTGGAACATATCACCAAATATCCACATCTTTTCACACTTTACATGCTCACTTCATCACTTGCATACAATCACATATCACACACTAAGCTTCTATAAAATTTGTTTTAGAAGGAATCGAGTTTCTGGATCTTTTGATAGTTAGTTTATTTTAACTTAAATGTCACACCCTAAAGAAAATTAAGACCCTTAAAAGCAACCATAACTTGAACCAACTAAATTTCCTATAGGGGCCACCAAAAAAATGATAGTTCAAGTTAGTACAATTGGGGGTAGGGATCCCATAAGTTGTCATGGTCATGTTACATCTTTGAAACATAGTAGTTGACTTTTTAGGGAGCTTAAAATCCTTCAATCATGCCACGGAAAAGTATACCCGAGTATGGAAAAGACCTGATTCCGAGGGGGTTCAACTTAGGTCCAGTGTTTGTGGTACTCTTTGGGGCTACTCGACCCATCTAGTGCTCATTATTGGTAATTAACTACCAAGAATCTAAATACTCGAATGCTCATATGGGACAAAGGTACTTTAGTAACCAAAATATAGGGCATCCTTTCCTTATAGGTGACAGTGTGGCCAACACTCGAGCCTCATTTCCATTACCTTGGTTGATTCTTCGCCTGTTGGAAGGCTTCACCAGTTCTTTCGAGACATTGCCCCAAGACCCATAAGATGATATCTCCACAAGGCCCATTTACTTTGAGAGTCGCAAGGACAAATATGTATTCTTAGGATCTATTTTCATATGCAAAAACAAATGCAAACCATTTTTTGTTTAATTGATCACACAGGCTAAAGTCAAATGAAAAATAATATTTTTATTTTTCGCTTTGTTTTATGTATGTGATTTATTTTCTTTGAAGAATCATCTCCTTCCCTCACCAAACACAAAGAAGCACACACTCTAATCGACACCATAGGGGACCCCATGACTCCCTGTCGATCTATACGCTTCTTAAACCTCCCTCCATTACCAGGAGGTGTGCCAAGACTCTCGCCATTTAGGCATAGAGGACGTCACACAACCACCATTATAGGATCTCCCTTTATTGGTGAATCTTTGTTTAAGACTCCTCCCTATTAAAGCACACCCTTTACAACCCCAATAGGGTCCCCGCACGCTACCCCTTTGGGGATCCCACATACCAATCCTTTGTACAGTCCACGAGACACCCACCGAGGTAGTTTTCCTGACACTTCCCCACAGAGAACCCCTTTACATATATCTATCCAAAATCATTTCACGATGGTGGATAATTCGTAGATCTAATTCTTAGCTTCTTTAAACATACCAGATTTAAGTAAGCTAACTAATGACCCAGTAGCTCATAGCCAGAATTGACCGCCATGCCCACCAAGCTCCCTTTGGACATTTCAAGATTCGAAGGGAAATAGGCAGAAGACCCATGAAAAATTGTCGTGATTTTTCACCTTCTCATCTAATAGTATAATAGATGATACTATTTGATTACGATTATTTCAGCACACCCTTATTTGGCTTGCAACGAAGATATTCTGCTGCAAATGTGAAATAGAAGTTATGAATATCTTCCATATCCAAACCCATCTACCTCGACCACCACAACGCCTACAACACCATTGATAATTCCTCAACTTCCTATAGAACCCATGCCAAAAATGGTCAAAGGACCTTTATGATGAGCATGACATAAGTCAAACGCTGCTCATAACTACAACATAGTCGACGACTTAGCGCAATCACCATCATCTATGTCAGCATTAGAGGTCCTAGAAAAATTCCCGACCTAACAGAAAACCTTACTTTCCTCTCTAAGTGCAATCGACCTAGCCGATTCTCGCCTAATGGTCTTTGACTTGGATAACTCTACCCCATGATTACCATAGGCCATTTCTTTCCAAATTCCAATCTCAGTCCAAAACATCTTTGTCTATCATTGCATTGTCGACGAAGGGGCATCCACATGTATCATGTCCAAATCGGTTTGGTAGAAAATGGGATCCCCCAAACTCAAACCTTCTAACATCATGCGTAGAGCATACTACGAGTGCCCTTCAGGCCCTGTAGGCATATACCAATTCATTCTAGTACAACTTGCAGGAAAAACCGTGCTAATAGATATCGAAGTATTAGACGCTCAATTGGATTAAAATATCCTGTTGGGCCAAATTTACATGTACGAGACGTTAGCAGTTGCCTTGTCTATGTTTAGGGTAATGATGTTCCCCCATGATGGAAAAATCATTACAATAGATCAAATCACATATTATGAGAAGAAGACATTACTTGCACCCAATGTTGTGCTACTGTTCGTCTATTCTTCTCATGAATGGATCACCACTTACATTGAACTCAGCTCGGGCCAATTTAAGTCGTCAACACTCCTAGGGACATTCCCAGGAGATCCTCCTATGATAGAGGATATTTATCCAACCAAGGGAGCACCGATGTGCATGATGACTTCATCAAACAACCCCTAAGCTCAAGAACAAGTTTCGGATACCAACAACAATGTTGTTACCAACCCTACTTTCTTACCATATTCCATCACTAAAACACCCTTCTTATTGCCCACACCTGGTTTTATCTCGCACTAAGTCATCACAACACTCTCGTTGCCCCATATGGTTCTGGCGATAGTGATCTGGTATCTAGCCCCTTAGGCCACATCAACAAGCTTAGTCATCACTGCATTATGTGTCATTCTTATTCCTCCTAAGGATAGCACACCACAACAAGCAGCACCTGCACCAACACCAGCTAGTGCTAGAACAAGGGATAAGTAAAAAGGTAAAAAGGTGGAAGCTTCAAATAATCCCTCTTCTAGGGTCCCTTAACCCTGTGCTATGTGTGAAATAGTTGGGCACCCCACCAATAGGTGCCCCGAGTTAGACGAGCACAAAGCTATTTTGAATGCCCCAAAAACGCCAGTGAACCCTCCTCCCCCTACTGGAGAAAACATCACACCCGCGCGTCATAAGGCGTTTCGCACCAACCATGCATGCGTCATATGCATGAAATACAAGCATTACACTCATCAATGCCTTGAAATCCCTCGATATCAAGATGTGTTAGGTGCGCTCACCCAAACCAATACCCCATTACTCCCGACAGAGGATGGATCCAAGAACATTTTGTTGAGATTTTTAGTTTTAATAAAATGGGCAAACATCTCATGTAGGTGACAACAATAGGATTTGTTGCTATATTAGCTCTATTTTGTTGGGAAAGAGTTAATGCATCCTATGTTTGTTGTGAGAGGATTTATGAGTCAGTTGGATTCTCTCAGCTATAAAATATATGCCCGTACAGATATTGGGATGAGGTAGAGAGTGTGAGGAAATAATTATTTGTAATCTCCTAATTAATAATAAGATTGCCGATGCCTCTGTTTGGTGGACGTAGCCCAGTTTGGTTGGGTGAACCACGTTAAATCACTGTGTCATTTTTGTATGTTTTTATACTGTATGTGTCTTTTATATTCTACTGTGCACTGTTATGCTCTAACACTTGGTATCAAAGGGTGTTGGAGTGGATGCGTGCGTGCGACAGAGCTGCAAGTGGAGTTTTTTCCAAGATTCGGCGATTGGCGCAGTTTCAGGTGAAACAGTCGCGCCAATATATTCCAGTGAACATATTGGCACGGGTAATCGGGGAATAAAAGTGCCACTTGGCACGGATCCGGGCTTATTAGTCGCGCCAGGGCGCCAATATCCCGATTGGCGCAGATCCGACGGGAATAGTCGCGCCAATTTCGGTACTTAGAGCGATTTTGCTTCCGGCGCGAATTGTTTGCTGTTAAGGTAGCGCCAAGTCCCTTTTGGCACGCCAACCGAGGACTGTGTTGGTAAAACTACAATTTTTTATTATTTATTTTTTGGGTAATCTGCAGTTTTGTACAACAGAGCAATTTTTTGATAAGTAAAGGCAGTACAGTAGAAGGCAAAGGCGTTTTGTTGTTAGATATTAATTTGATTAATTAACAAGTTGGAATTGGAGATTGTTTTTTGGTTGATACAATATGGCGAAAACTCAGAGTGCTTGTTTTGAGATCGAGAAGTTCAGTGGCAAGAACAACTTCGAGATCTGGAAGGTGAAGATGTACGATCTGCTTGTGCAACAAGGTGTGGCAAAGGCATTGATGGGCAAATCCAAACAGACATACAACATAACCAATGATGAGTGGGACGAGATGGATGAAAGAGCAGTGAGTACTATTCGGTTGTGTTTGGTGGATAATGTTTTGTTTAATATCGTGTCGGAGAAAATAGTTGCTGGTTTGTGGACGAAGCTTGAGAAGCTGTAGATGACAAAATCCTTAACCAATAGGATTCTCTTGAAGCGACAGTTGTACAGTTTGTGAATGAAGGAAGGTACATCGATTACTGATCATTTGAATGCTTTTAATACTCTCCTAGTGCAATTAGAAAGTATAGAAGTAAAATTTCCATCAGAAGATAAAGCTATAAGTCTTAGCTCATCAGAAACCCTTGAGTTTGATGATGTAGTTGCATCTTTATTATCTGAAGAAACAAGGAGAAGGACGAATTTAGAAACCTCTACATCAGAAGCAATGATGGTCAGAGGTCGTTCTAAAGAAAGACGCTTCAGTAGGAAGAGTGACTCACGTTCAAAGTCGAAAGGGAAGAAGAGTAAGGTAAAGTGTTGGTTTTGTGGCAAATCGGGGCATTTGAAGAAGGACTGCTGGAAACGACAGCAAAATTCTAAAGAAGATTCTTCGACAGAGAAGAAGGAAGCAAACACGACAGATATAGGTTCAGGTATGAGTGATGAAGTGTTATCAATTAATTTGTCAAATCATGATCAACATTGGCTGTTAGATTCCGGTGCATCAAACCACATGTGTATTCATAGAGAATGGTTTAAGATGTATAAATCAATTAATGATGGAGTCGTGTACATGGGTAATGATGTCACATGTAATATTGTGGGAATTGGGAGTATACAGCTGCAAATGTTTGATGGGATAACAAAGATGTTAACTGATGTAAGACATGTACCAGAATTAAGGAAAAATCTAATTTCACTAGGAGCACTTGATACAAATGGATATAAAACTATAATTTAAGGTGGAGTAATGAAAATTTACAAAGGTATTTTACTAGTAATGAAAGCTAAGAAGGTAGGAAATCTATTTCAGTTAGAAGGAAGAACAGGGTCAGATCATGTGTCTACGGTGTCTGAACATGACAGTAGTTCTATTCGCTTATGGCATCAAAGGTTGGGCCATATAAGCAAAAGAGTGCTAAACATTTTGGCTGATCGTAAGTTACTTCCTAATCTAAAGTCTGGAAAGTTAGATTTCTGTAAACATTGTCTGTTTGGAAAACAAAGTAAGCAAAAGTTTAAAACAAGCAAACATACTAGTAAAGGCATCCTTGATTATATCCACTCGTATGTTTGGGGTCCAGCCCCTACAACCTCATATGGTGGCTCGTCATATTTTGTATCGTTTATTGATGATTTTTCTAGGAAAGTGTGGGTCTACATGTTGAAA
Source organism: Pinus taeda (assembly GCA_000404065.3). NCBI lineage: Eukaryota > Viridiplantae > Streptophyta > Pinopsida > Pinales > Pinaceae > Pinus > Pinus taeda. Next base: position 31,456 of record APFE030818155.1, on the reverse strand, counting down.
AGGAAGTCTGATGTTTTTACAGTTTTCAAATAGTTTAGAGCATTGGTAGAAAACATCATTGGTAGAACTATAAAATGTTTAAGAACTGACAATGGTGGTGAGTTTACTTCCAAGGAGTTTGACAACTATTGCAAGGATGCAGGGATTGAGAGACATAAGACCACTGTTTATACTCCTCACCAAAATGGAGTTGCTGAATGCATGAATAGGACTGTTTTAGAGAGAGCAAGGAGTATGCTGAGTAACGCCGGTTTGCAGAAGGAATTGTGGACAAAAGCGGTGGCTACAGCTTGTTATGTGATAAATCGATCACCATCAATGACAATTGGATGCAAGATTCCTCAAGAGGTATGGAAAGGTCACCCTTGTGATTATTCTAAACTCAGAGTGTTTGGTTGTGATGCATATGCTCTAGTGCCTAAACATCAACGAACTAAATTAGATCCAAATTCAAAAAGGTATATCTTTGTTGGATATGGTGATGGAACAAAGGGAATATAGATTGTGGGATCCTACTACCCACAAAATCATCATCAACAGAGATTAAAGTTTAATGAATCCTCTCTTGTACAGTTAGATGTAGATAATAAATTGAAACAGGATGATGTATCTGACTTTCAACACATTCAGTTTGAAACCACTTCTAATGATAGTCTAGATGAACATAGTTGAGATACAAGTCATGAACAGGTTTTAGAATCAGATCATGAACAAAGTTCAGATGTAGATCATGAACAAGTCTCAGATGCTGATCATGAAGAAGTTCCTACAGATGGTAGTCAGCTAATCGAGGAAGCACCAGAAACATCCTTAAGGAGGTCTACAAGAATCAATCGCCCTCCGAAAAGGTATGATGATTATGTTAATTCAGTTGCATTTACCGCTAATGACGATGAACCTCTATGCTATCAGGAAGCTGTAGAAGGTTCAAAAAGTGACAAGTGGAAAGCAGCTATGAAGGACGAAATGATGGCCTTAGGTAAGAATGGAACATGGGATCTGGTTGAACTTCTGAAAGACAAGAAAACTGTGGGCTGTAAATGGGTTTTCAAGTTGAAACGGGGTGTGAATGATACAGAGGACAGGTACAAAGCGAGGCTGGTCGCAAAAGGGTTTTCTGAGAAAGTAGGCATTGACTTTCATGAGATTTTTTCACCAGTTGTTAAAATAGTTTCAATTAGAATTGTGTTAGCATTAGTCGCTTTGCTTGATTTAGAATTGCAGCAATTAGATGTTAAGACAACTTTTTTACATGGAGATTTAGATGAGGAAATTTATATGGAACAACCGGAAGGGTTTGTTCATCATCGCAATAAGAAATTTTTCTGCAGGCTCAAGAAATCATTGTATGGTCTGAAGCAGTCGCCTCGACAGTGGTACAAGAAGTTTGATTCTTTCATGTTGAGTCAGAAATATATAAGAAGTGAATATGATCATTGTGTTTACTTTAAGCAATTAAGTAATGGCATATTCATTATCTTAGTGTTGTATGTTGACGATATGCTTTTAGCAAGCAAA
>APFE030818155.1:11358-29811 GCA_000404065.3 Pinus taeda | reverse complement strand
GGATATGTTGATTCGGATTTTGCAGGTGATTTGGATAAGAGAAGGTCAACTTCAGGGTATGTCTTTACTCTTGCAGGTGGAGCTATTAGCTGGATGTCAAAGCTACAGAACATTGTTGCTTTATCCACTACTGAAGCAGAATACATTGCTGCTTCCCATGCTTGCAAAGAAGCGATTTGGTTGAAAGGTTTGTTTGGTGAGTTTGGTAGGTTGCAGGACAACATCAAGTTATTTTGTGATAGTCAAAGTGCAATACATTTGGCAAAGAATCCAGCTTATCATAGTAAATCAAAGCATATACTGATCAAGTACCATTTTGTAAGACAGGTTATCACTGAAAGGGGAGTCTCTCTTGAAAAGGTGCATACAAAGGAGAACTGTGCAGACATGTTCACAAAACAAGTTTTGTTAGAGAAGCTACGTTGGTGTTTGGCTTCTCTTGGCTTGCAGAAAAGATAAAAATAATAAAGAAACAGGGTATCAGGCTAATTGTTGTCAAGGTGGAGATTGTTGAGATTTTCAGTTTTAATAAATTGGGCAAAAATCTCATGTAGGTGACAACAATAGGATTTGTTGCTATATTAGCTCTATTTTGTTGGGAAAGAGTTAATGCATCCTGTATTTGTTGTGAGAGGATTTATGAGTCAGTTGGATTCTCTTAGCGATAAAATATATGCCCGTACAGATATTGGGATGAGGTAGAGAGTGTGAGGAAATAATTATTTGTAATCTCCTAATTAATAATAAGATTGCCGATGCCTTTGTTTGGTGGACGTAGCCCAGATTGGTTGGGTGAACCACGTAAAATCACTATGTCATTTGTGTATGTTTTTATACTGTATGTGTCTTTTATATTCCGCTGCACACTGTTATGCTCTAACACATTTTTTATGTCATGAGGGAAGAAGCTTCTTACTCCTATCCCTCTTCTGGTCCATTAACCTCCCGCCATGATCAGAGGCAACCCAGACCAGCGACACCCCTACCAACACCCATGTGTGCGTAATGTGACGAACAAATCATTTGATCAACCAATGTCTTGAATTAAAGGAATTAAACCAATTGTATCTAGTTACTCGTGTTGCTCAAAGCACCAAACCCAAGCACAAACGCCACACTTACCATATTTGTGTAGGAAATCATCACGTGCGACACTGTCCCCATCTTTCTCGATTATGTTATATGCTAGGATCTATGCGGAAATTTATCGTTGAGAATTCTGATTTAGTTGGGTCAGATACCGAACCATCAGATCACACCACACAACTAGGGAATGAAGCATCTAGGTCCATTTTATGTGTGTTTGAGAGAAACAACTGCTATTAGTTCAACAAGGCCCCCATCATTACATCTCCTCCCACCATCATGAATATAGACTAGGCACAAAGTGATCTAAGGTCATTTGGAAAAAAAAATCACCGCTCACATGTGCCATATGTGATAAATACAACCACTTGGTAAATCAATGTCACGAATTGACTAAGTTTAATGAAATATTTCCCTTAGTGGTCCAAATCCACAAATCCATGTCTCCAATCAAGATAAGGTCACATGATATTATTCTACTCTCAATCATGTCATATGAGGAATTGTTAGTACCTTCCACGTTTTTGCGTACTGAGAGAAGTGTTGAGGAAAAGCTACACTAGGAAGTCACTTCATGCCAATACAAATTTCCAGATATGGCTACCACCCCAAGATTTCCCATCTCATGATGTCAACTAGGCGTCATCATCTCATACTATGATAAATACCACCCCCCACACTATCTATTCGGTTATTTATAGTCCTGTGTGCAGTATATGCATCAATACCTCTCATAGCACTGCGACATGTCATATGTTACAAACTTTTTTGGGAGCTTAGGATTCAACATCAAACTCATATTGAGGAAGATATCTTTTCCCCTTGTACACCAACAAGACTACAAGAACTTCCTCCCACTTGTTATCAACCCACCATAACTGAAATTCTACCACCAGCTAAGGCTAATGACACACCTCACCATATACGATTCATTTCCTCATCTCTAGGAACCATGATTCATGTTATTTGGTCATCATTTTTTGGTGTTGTGACCACAAAATCCACCCCACCAGTGGTAACACTAGCGACGATGCATACCCATCCCATCTACACATTGTCAAATTCACTTGGTTCTACGGCATCAATCAATGAATCATAGTATTTGCTTGTCAACCAGAACAATCATGTCTGAACCCCAACCTCAAGACCTGAAAAAACCCAAGTCAACACTAGATAATATTTTTCACTCATATGAAGATATTATATACTTTATGACAAAACCCAAATGTCCATGGGACGCCATGCACCATCGTTTGTTTTTTCTACCCGAAAAAGGGTTTGTACCCACTAGCGCACCAACCCATGATATCTGTGCCACAGAGTTAAGATACTTCCTACCACCAGTAAAGGTCGATTGGTTAAAAAATTCCATCCCAACACCTGATGCATTTAGGGAAGGGAGCATGTCAAATATTTCACCTACCATCAAGGTAAATATTTGAAACAAACCTAGAAAAGTCTAAGAGATCTCCCTGGGGGAAGCATGCTCTCTAGAGGAAATAATCAGATACACATCCTTATTCCAAGAATATAAGGATATTTTTGCATGGGATTACTCTGAGATGCTAGGGATCAATCCCACCATAGTGGAACGCCATATTGACACGTGGTCTGACACCCATCCTGTCATGCAGAAACAACGTCTATTACATCCTTCTAAGGAAGAAGCAATCAAACAGGAAATTGATAAACTCCACAAAGCTTGGTTCATCTATCCTATCGCTTACACGTCTTGGGTTTCTAACCCTATACTCATCATGAAAAAACAGGGCACCATCTGCATTTGTAATGATTTCTGAGATCTGAAAAAATCTTGTCCCAAGGATAGACCCTTGTGATTAGTGCAAGTGTCGATGACTTGGTCAATGAATGGTGTATAAAACTTCATTCACAGCCTCTTGGGATACATTCACATACTAAGTTATGTCTTTCGTTCTTAAAAAATCTAGTGCCACCTTCCAGCGGGTCATGAATTACATCTTCCATGATTTGGCTGATTTTATCCTTGCCTATCTAGATGACCTTACAGTTTGATCCAAGAAACATGATAACCATTTGGAGGATCTTTGCATGGTATTTTAGAGATGTTGACAATATAACCTATGCTTGAACCCTCTCAAGTGTGTATTCTGTGTCAATGTCGAAAGACTAATGGGATTTATAGTTTACCAACAAAGTATTAGAGTTGACCCTCTCAAAGTACAAGCCATTAAGGAAATACCACCTCCAAAAACATTGAAACAATTACAAATATTGCAGGGTAAGGGCAATTTCTTACGACGCTTTCTCCCTGATTACGCTACTTGTGTGCAAGGATTTATGCACCTCTTTCGTCAAGATATTCCCTTCCATTGGGATGATCAGGCTCAAAAATCATTTGAAGCTTTAAAAAATGCATTATATCAAGCTCCTTTGATTAGACCACTTAACCACAATAAAGAATATACCCTATATCTATCAGCATCAAATGTAGCCATTGTTGGGTGTTAATCTAGGATGGACTAGATAACAAGGAGCACGTAATTTATTACATTAGCAAGAACTTATCCGGGCCTACATTGAAGTGTGAACTAGAAGAAAAATTTGCCTTTTCTCTAGTACATTATGTATAGAATCTTCAGAATTATATCGTCCTTCAGACCACCAACATACACTCAATGGATTATTATTTTGCGAGAATTTTATCTATAGTTTAATTCTCCTCAAAGAAAAAGGCGCTCATACTCAATGAGTTCATCATAGATCTCCCAAAAGAGACCTATAGATCTCCCAAGAGAGACCTAAGGATCTCCCATTACTGATGCTATTCTCAATGAACATCTATTTCTAGTATCATTGAATGATCACTAGTATGGTGATATCCTCCTCTTTTTACGAACTCAAAAATTCAAACCTTAACTTACCCGCGACGATCAGAGGCACATACGCCACCAGGCCCCTCGTTACCACCTTCTGGGGGATGTCCTCTATCGACAAGGCATCGACACTATCCTTCATAGGTGTCGCACTCACCAACAAGCTGAGCAAGCCTTAAATGATTTCCACAACAAGGCTTGCGGTAGACACCTCTCGCAGATGGCCACTACCTATAAAATCCTCCATGATGGTTATTTCTAGCCCACCCTTTTTCATGCTTGCATACGGGCAGTCAAAATATGTGAGCGATGCCAATGATATGCTCATAAGGCATGAGAACCACCCACTCCCCTACATCTAGTCATCATGGATGACTCCTTCTGCAAATGGGGCATCGATTTTATGACTTGTAACCCCGCATCATCTATTAAACACAAGTATAGTGTGGTTTCTGTTGAATGCTTCACCAAATGGGTAGAAGAAATGCTCACATATAATAACACCGTGGCAACCACTGCACAATTTTTATTTAACCATGTCATAACACAGTTCAATGTTCCCAAGGACTTGGTTTCAGACCATGGTAAACATTTCAAGAATGAAATATTTCAAGAGTTATCTTAACACCTTGGTTTCTCTCACGAGTTTTTTTCCCCATACTACCCTCAGTCTAACGGTTAGGAAGAATTTGTCAACAAGGTTCTTAAAAAAAAATTGCAACGTATGATGAACAATCACAAAACCAATTGGCACTACAAGGTGTTTTTAGCCCTGTGGGCATACCACACAGCAGTTAAGGCATCTACAGGGTTCACACCCTTCCGACTAGTATATGGGTTGAATTTTTACTTCCAATCGAGCGTGAGATCCTTACCTTACACTCTGCCATCGAACCTCTCGGTGACACCAAACCTTTGGAACAAAGGTTGGTACAACTGGAGCTTGTCTATGAAATTCAATGAAAATCTCTCCAGAATAATGAAGCACACAAAAGAGGGTTAAAGACTCATTCGATCAAAACATCACCCCTCAGACATTTATCGAAGGTGATTTAGTTCTTCGCTACGATGTTGCCCAAGAAGCAGTAGGACCTGGGAAGTTTGAAACACTAGGGAAATGCCCATACATTATCAAACATTAGAGCCCAATGGGAATTGCCTAAAAAATCCCATCAATGGTCTCTACATCAAAAAATTTCACCCATAAAAATGCTTGAGTATCCCTAGAATGTACATGTATGTATCGTGACTTAATTTTTTATGATGATAAACTCATCATGTAGCCACTCTAAAATCACTCTCTCATCATGTGTTACAGATGGATCATCCACCAGGCTATCATCATGAATTTTTTGATGGTGATTTTCAATGGTCGCAAAACCTAGCTACTGCATCTTGGGCCATATACTCTCCTGACCAAACATCTAGTCTCTTTAACGAACTTTGTACTGGGTTAGCCACCAACAATTAAGATGAATACAACATGATCATAGGTCTCTTGGTCGATGCCTCCCACTTAGGTATCCATCACATGCATGTATTCCTTTATTCCTAGCTGGTTATGTCACAATTGAACAAGACCTTTCAGGTTCGTGATTCATGCCTTTTTTGGAAATATCTACATGCCAAAAGGTTAGCTCAAAATTTTGTTCATGTCACTTTTACACATATACCAAGGGATCAAAATCATACAACTGATCGCATAGCTAATCAAGTCCTATACTCGCATGCATCACACATATATAACATCAAGATACATAAACCATAAGCATAATATCCATCTCAAGCAAATGCATAAATACATCAAAATTATAGACGCATAGGACATATCATAAGAGCCACCAAAAATATCATCTCGTATGTACATATAAAAAAATATATGAGTACAAAAATTATTGTACATCTATTGGGTCATGGCCAGGAAAAGTCCCAAAAAATAGGGGAGAATCCTCATAATGGGTGCTTTCCTTGGTACATACATCCAATCATATACATCTAGGGTCGAGGCCCTCCCCCCCCTCCTGAAGACCAATTTTTTCATCTGGTGCCAAAATAGGATCAACGGTGGCATCATGATGCACTGAAGAACTAGTCTGTGTGCGATCACGTGTCACCGCCATCTCCACCACCACCTCCCACAATCCTACCCAGCCATGTTCGGGCATCCCCCTCGTTAATGCTTCGGCTCGGCCCCAGGCATCCTCATAGTCTCGAAGCTACGCCTCTAAAATTGCTAACTAAGCCTTTGTTGCCTCAGCACACTCTCGAAGTCTCTCTATCTCCCTAGAAGTAGATGAGCTCATTCCCTCACCATAGGGATGAATAATATCGAGCCATCAGTGCTATGAAGGCCTCTCAAGACCCTCCTCCTCCCAAACATCCTATCGTCGTTGTGACACAAGATCACCAGCCACCCTCATGTGCCATGGATCATCTCCTACTAGTTAGGCAATTGATCACCACGCAAACCCACATATGTAACAATAAAAACAACAAAGACATGAGATAAACATCATATAAAAACAAAACGCATCATAAAGCATACATGTCAAAAAAATGAAAAGAAAAAATAAAACATGTCACATACTTGTTGGCCCCCAAGCATCACTAGGGGGAAGTGCCATATCCGTATCACCCGTAAAGTCCACTCCACGATATGGGAACTCAAAAGTCATTTGAGGGTTGGACAAAAACCAACCTTCCACTTCAACGTTCCAATAACCCCCCGTTGCACCTCCACTAGCCCGTGGAATCATAGGCGCCCATCGTCTCATTGTAGGCTCCCTAGATGGACCTGGGGGCACTGCTATAAAAGGTCATAGCATCACGACCCTCCCATATAAGATGATACACAATATGTTGGCATAGAAAAATCTCTGAGACGATCCTCGCAACACCTCTTTCAACTGGGAGATCATCCCCCTATACACTAATCCGTCTCAATCGAAAAAATCCACTGCTTATAACCTTTGCAACACTACAATTACGGGCCCTAATACCCAGTGAGGAGCCATCGAACTTGCCAACCGCACAATCATAGAAAGCGTTGCTCACTCGATAAGATCTAGGATAAATGGTACTCTAATACACCCAATCTCTATAGGGTTGGGCCTGAAATGAGTATTTTCCCATCTCTGAATGTTCACTTGCTTAGCTGGTAGGGGATATGGAAAAACCTCTCCTCAAGGTACAAAACCAATGACCAAATAGACATCCATTACTGTAATGATCGGTAGGTTAGACCCTCGAACAACGAAGATATGTTGACCTGCGTCCCATAAATGAACCAAAAATTGCGAGAAATCATCGTGTGATATCAAGAGGGAGTTCTGAAGGAACTTCAATAACCCCCAACAAGCCAATGTCCTGCTAACCGTAGGATCCTCTACAACCTCTAACTGTAGTGGCTTCCAGTCTCGCTCTCTCTAGAGCATCCCCATCCTACCATCAAGGATACGAAAGAAAAAATCAACCTCCTAGGATGTAAAAAATCATTTTTTCAACCACCGCACGACTATGGACATCACAAGCACACAGTACGCGCGTTTGTTTCTCAAACAGACACACGGTGTGCATGTCTATCACGGCATAACCTGTGGTGACGCCATTATCAGGCCCGCATGTCTACTCGCTAAGAAGACACATTGTCAACGTGTCTGTTATTGAAATAGATGCATAGACTATGTGACCTAGCAAGGCCAAGTTGCGACGTCACCAAAGAAATGACATCACATATTAGAGCCAATTAGTCGCACCGACAGTGCGCCTGTCAGGCCCTTTCCCATAGAGTCTCTACATGAATCCCTTGGAAACACGTGGAGACCATGCGACTGTCACACAATCACCTATGTGGTCTAGGTTGTTTGACCCTAAAAAAGGTCATACATGGCACCCCTATATGACCTAAATAGCTTATTCTACAAAATTTACAAAGTTAAGGTTCAGTGTCCTAACCTAACTATCCTTGCACGCTACCTTGGTACACCGGCTGACCACATCAACAAGAAGCAATTCATGGATCATCTCTGGACTCTTAAAATAGAAAGTGCAAATGAGGTGGCATTGGGCCGACTTTTCCCCATATATCGCCCTTTTCAAAATCTTCTCGAGCCCAATACAGGAGCTCAGGGTATCCATTTTCAAAACCATCCGAGACATAAGGATCAAAACCACCTCATCTTCATCATGGTACCCTTTGTTCCATTTCAACCCAAAACTCATTTTTGGAGCCACCGCACACTTAGAGTACCACTTTAGGTGCACCTTCTCTTGTTTTCAATTCATCTGGATCAATCTCTTTAAAATTATTTATATGATCAAAAAAGATGTTTTCACTTGGGGTATTGGATTTTAAGTTGCAGACACATCAACAAACTTCCTGCCAGGTTGAACACCCCGGTGGCCAGTAATAGAGTAGGTATCATTCATCACTCATCATGATAGACTTCCCAAAAAGCTTTGCATATCTTGACATCATGCATTATAAGGTCCATCACCTTGACCACGTTTACCATCACCTCCCCTTCCATATGGTAAACGTCCATGCCAGTCGATAGAGCCTCCCCAGTCATGGATCACCTCATGATATAGATCCCCACATACTATTGGGATCCATAACCATATACCCAGGCTCGGGAACCACTTAAAATTGCATGCCTTGAAGATCAACCTCATTCTTATTCACTCATTTCTTACCAACCCCATTCTCGGGCCACCCCTTACATGTTGTGACGGATCAAGACAAAGGCACCACTCTGTCCTACATTTGGCCTATCATTCACCCAAATTATAATAAACCATCTGTGTCACTTCATTCGCCTCACCAACCAAATACAAATACCAATGAATGGGGCCCCCACCCCCACACTCAACAAAAACACCACACCTCTATACATGTCACCATTCTCATGGGGCACCTGTCTCCATGCAAACCACCTTCATATTATTTTGGAAAGTGTACAAATATTTTTTTAGGAAAGAATTTCCCTCCCATATTTTCATGTCTTTTTACTCGACGACAGTTTCTAGTCACCCTTGGTCAGAGCTTGCACATCACCCACATTCATTTACCCTTTGTTCACGCCAGCCAGAACATACTTACACCCACCTTGAAAATCCTACTAACTCCAAGGCCATTCCTACTAGCAAAAGTGTTTTGACTTCCGCCAATTGGATAATAGCTCCGACCTTGGGCCAATTGTCCATATTCATTCATATCTTCAGCTCTCATTATCATGCCTTATTTGACCCACACTATTTCAGTTTGTTTTCACCTTATATTGATTCCCCAAATCAGCATGTCGGGGGATTTATGCTTCTTTCCCGTCGACTTCAACACTCATATTCCAGAATTGAGGCAGTACCTTGGATACTCCCCCCTTGAATGGATATCCTTAGGTGGCACAATGGGAATCAATATTGCCCATTGATGTCATTGGTCCCCTTGAAATTCGAAACCAACACAAGTTTTCATGTCAAGGTGGTATCGTACTTAACGACCATTGCAATTCTTTCATTTAGTCAAAGACCCCCGAACCACTAAGCACCTCATTCAGTAGTGCTTCACCTTTCTTATGCATGCGGGGACTAGATTCCGTCTATTTGTCAAAGAAACTCCCTTGTGGGTGTCAATAGTTATCATCATCAACCATCCCCATGTCAACCACCACAACTTTTACTGGACATAACCATTTCGTGTCCGATTGTAATAATTCGTCACTAGTCATCATAACGAGCATGGGACATGCCCGCCTCGTATAAACACTTTTTTACTCTTTAAGTTTTCTTCAAAGCATGATTATCCTTTATATTCATTCAAGGTGTTTCCTTACTCATCTCCATAATAAGTTGTACTCTCTCTCAAGAATTTGGTCAGATTCTCTATAAGAACAAAAAACGTGATGTATTTCGACTATACGTTTGCTCCTAACCTCATACATTTGGGGGCAAATGTTAACACCAGAAAATCGTACACATCTTTGCACAATCCAAAAGATGCTAAAAGATGTCCAACAAAATGCACAAGTGAATATTTTCCAGCTGAAGACATTATGAAGTTCAAAAAATTTAATTTCTCGTAAGGTCTAAAGTTTATGGAGTTTAAAAATTGAAGACTCTACAACTATTTCTTCAATAGTTGCACACTGAGCGGAATTTTCTTCGAAAGCCATGCGGTTGAGAAAATGGATGACTTGGTAAATTCGCGAGCACTTCACACACTTGGAGGTGATTCCTTGACAATATGTCACTCCAGGATAGCCAAATTCGAGTCACCTTGAAGATGTGAAACTCTCAATGGAATCATCTTGTCCTACTCATGAGTCATTATCATGCATGAACCAAGAGAGGGAAGATGGATTCAAAAATTCAATATTAATAGGAAATGGGAGAACCAAAACATGAGACAATGTTATGCTAGCCAAATTGCTATCAGGGAAAACCGACATTTCATTGTTGAAGCCAAAGAAAGTAAGAGCACTAGCATGTTGGCCATATTTCTTCTAAGCAATCCATCATCTTAGTGAGAGGAGAAGAGTCCACCATTGAGAGAGTCTTCATACTTCTTTGAGAGAGAGGAGAAGCTTGCAAAGAGATTGAGGAAAAGAACCTCCTTGTTGAGGATTTTTGAGAACCATAGCTCAGAGAATTATCTTCAAGTGTTTAGTATTCATCTATCGTATTCAACTTCTGCTACCAGCATTCAATAGAGGGGTCTTTTTTCCATTATTTTGTTGACGTGTTTGCTCCATTAAGCATTTATTTGTGTATTTATCTCTTTGTTTTAGTTCATGTTTATGTATGCATTGTTTTCACTATTTGTAATGCTTTGTTATTTAATTTTGTTCACTAACATCACCAACTCTTTCTATGTTCCTTTGTAGGGAATAACCAACTGCTAAGGAGGTGTCTTTTGGTACACCATTGGCACAAAAGCACTACCACAATAAGCATCATGCATGAAGACTCAACAAGCTCCCCTTGAACTTGTCATATCTTGACATCAATGACTAGACTTTGACATCAACGACAAAAACTGCTAACATGCTCAAAAAACTTTTAATGATGGGACTATTTTTTATTTGTTATTAGGGTTCCTAAAAGGGTGTAAGGAAAAATGGAAGGAAAATAATATATAGTTATTTTTTAATATACTAGTTGCTGCAAGTAGAATTGTTTTGCAGGTGAAAAATGAAAATGCTATAGTTCTTGCTTATGAAATTATTTTGTAGCATTTGTTGAAAATAGCAACAAGAAATGCTAAAAATGGAAATGTTATAAATAGCATTTCAAGTACCAGTGTTGGAAATAGCAACAAGGAATGATAAAATAGAAATGCTAAAAATAGCATTGCTATAAATAACATTTCGAGATAGATTCCAATTCTAATTAGTCCCTGAATTAAAATTCGAATTTGATCTTAGCAGTTGTTTGAAAAATAATTAATTAATTCATCTTGAGTTAATTAGTTGGATAAAATCAAACATGAAGTCTATGTGAAGACGTGCAACAGGTATCCCTTTGATTGAGGAAGTTATCCCTTAATTAAGGAGATCAGGATGAGTTGTACTTTGAGTTGTAATTAGTTAGCTCAGTTAACTGAGTTAATTCCAATTAGATTAGTTCCAACAATTTGTGGAACTGATTTTGAGTTCAGTCAGTTAATGCATGCATGCATGCAACTAGTGTTCTCCAGATAACTGAATATTCTCTCATAAATAACTCATGCATGTCAATTCAGAGAAAGACCCAATTGAGATTAAACGAAGGGACAATGTACTATCAGTTGGAGGAATTTTCCTATAAAGGAAACTCATCCATGTATAAGGAATTATCTTCTTTAGGATTGTGGAGTTATTTCAAAGGTTAGTGAGTTGTGTGAGAGGTGAATTCACACAAGTGGCAGCCAGAGGGCCCAAGAGAAACTGCGTAGGGAAATAGGAGAGTTGGAGGACTGAAGGAAGGCATATGTTGTGTCTATTCAGCCTGTGAGATGTATTGAGGGATTGTACTGAGAGCTGGATAACTTGTGAGCTAAAGCTTTGTGTAATCCAAAGATATTTCCACTTGTATGATAATATAGATAGCGGGGTTTTTAGCTGAGGCTTTCCCCAGAGTATTCTTCTGTGTTCATGTGTGTTTGATTTCTCATTCTCTGTTATATGTGTTCTATTTGATCTTGCTCAAAATCGATTAAGCTTCCGCAAGTTTGTTTGTAGAAGTAGATCAAGTATTTTGCTTTAGTATATTGCATTATCAAGTGATCTACAGTGATAATTTCTACATGGTATCAAAGCAAAGGTGATCAAAGCGAAGAACAATATACAAAGAAGGGAGAAGTTCGAATTTTGAAGTTCCTTATTATTGAAATCGAATTCTTATCACATCTCAAATTTCACCAATGTTGTTCAACGATTTGAGACTCGAGTATGCCCTTGATGGCAGCTTAATTATATAGTCTAGAAGGATTGCATGGAAGCGGTATTAGAGGACAACGGTTTGAAGGACTTCATTGATCAAGAAGTCCCCAAGCCAGTAGCTGCTAATGCCCAAGAATTGGCGGAATGGAAGAAATGTGTGGCTAGAGCGAGGAGGATTGCTCTGGAGGGAGTCTGAGACCACATAGTCTCGAGTCTCCATGGGAAGAAGAAACCATTTTGAATGTGGAAAACATTGAAGTATCTATATCAAAACAACAACAATTAGAGGAAGCTGGCACTAAAAGACAAGCTTTTGAAAATCAAGTGTGAAAAGGGCGACACGATCTCTACATATCTGAACAAGCTCACCACCTGCAAGGATGAGCTTGGAAGTGTAGGGATCATGACAGTCGATGATGACATGGTGAGTCTTGCTCTCCTTAGTCTTCCTAAGAGCTAGCATAACTACCAAGACTCAGTAAATGGAAGAGAGAAACTACCAGATTGGGAACGACTGTGGTCAAATCTGATGTAGGAGGAGATCAGAAGAAGCACCAGAGATGGTTCTTCATCCAAGGAGGATGAAGAAAATTGCGCCTTAGCGAGTAAGGCAAAGAAAGGGAAGGAGTAGGATTCTCATCCCAAATCGAGTTCTTCTCATGGCGGGAAGAATATTGACAAATCTAAAGTGCGATGCTTTAATTGTCATGAGGTGGGCCACTATGCAACTAATTGTCCATTGAAGAAATCTAAGAAGGGATCCAAGGAAGCATCTGAAGGTGAGGCATTGGCCTCTTAGTTCGAATTGGATTTTACCCTCATCGCATGCATGGTTTCATCGATGATGGGTTGTGGTCGGTTTCTTGACAATGGAGCCTCATTCCACATGACCAGTGATAAGAGTCTGTTCAGTACCTTGGAGGAGAAAGACCTCAAGATACTCCTACAGATGGGTAATGATGAAAAGTATGGTGTCTCAGGAGTAGACACTGTTGTTTTTCAGAGGGAGCATGGAGCTCGCATTACCTTGACAAATGTGAAGTATGTGCCAGGACTGAATAAGAACATGGTATCGATCGCGATGCTAGAGGACAAAAGCTATGATGTAGTCTTCAGTAAGTGAAAGGTTTTCTTTAAACACATCACCACGAGATAGGTGAAGCAGATCGGTTCACAAGTCAAGAACCTGTATGCTCTTGAGGTTCAAGATGCATGCAAAGCCTTGAGGAGCAAGGAAACTATTAGAGACTTGGTGGTTGAGAGGAAGAGTAAATTACCTCTCAACATGCAGCCACAAAAGAAGTCTCAGACAATTGTGGAGGAGCCACAATTGGATAAGTAGCTTTAGGAGGTTGTGGAGTAGCCACAATTGGAGAAGCTGAGAGGAGACAGAGTGGAAGCATCCACTCATGCAGAGACCTCTAGTAGGGGGGAATTTTGAGCCAAGTGGGTAGAGGGATCACATGCAACTATACCTCTAGGTGTGAGGTGGGGTGATGTGAAGTAATAGTCCCAAGAAGGCTAAAATAGGGGCAGGATCCTTGAGGTACCCAACCTCTTGGATTAGACCTTTCTATGGAAGCCCCGATGAGGAGTAGCAAGACTGGCTGATTGGGTAGAGATGGATGCGAATGGAGTGGCATAGAGAGCTACAATGTAAGAGTCCTGAGACAATGCAGAGCTAGCAGGCTGTAGCAATGTGAGAGGCACAGGAGTGTTGCACCAGTGCAAGATGGCACAGAGAGGTGTGCAACGGTGCGAGACACAGGGATTTTTTGCAGCAACGTAGAGGTCAGAGAGGGAGCACTTGTCAACAGTAGAGGGAGCTTCAACATCAGAGGGTGTTTCTAGCCCAATAGGGAGGTTAGTTGGGAGATCAGTTACTTACTTCTCAGTAACTGAGTTGTAGTGTAGCAGTGGGTAGCATAATCAACATGATGAGAGGAGGTGCAGTGTGGATGCAGTACTGGGAGACAAGACCAGCAATGACACAGATGCAACAGGAGGAATCAGTGTGATTGATGCATTCAAAGATCAAAGTGACAAAGGCTAGAGCAGTCAGATACTGAAGAGCATAGAGGTGCAGAGTTTTCAAACGATAGAGGCAATAGTAGTCAAAGACTTTGATAACAAAGGCATCGTTCTGATTCAGGTTGGATATTTTTTTGTTTCTAGAGTTGCTGGAGCAACAACACTAGGGAGAAGTGTTGCATGCAGAACATTCCAAAGGTTCAGGATCAGGTTCGAGTTGAATGCCTTTCTTGTTGAGAGGGAGTGTTGAAAATAGTAACAAGAAATGCTATAAATAGAAATGATATAAATAACATTGTTATAAATAGCATTTCAGGTACCAGTGTTGGAAATAGCAACAAGGAATGATAAAATATAAATGCTAAAAATAGCATTGCTATAAATAGCATTTCGAGATAGATTCCAATTTTAATTAGTCCCTGAATTAAAATTCGAATTTGATCTTAGCAGCTGTTTGAAAATTAATTAATTAATTCATATTGAGTTAATTAGTTGGAGAAAATCAAACATGAAGTCTATGTGAAGACATGCAACATTTATCCCTTTGATTGAGGAAGTTATCACTTAATTAAGGAGATCATGATGAGTTGTACTTTGAGTTGTAATTAGTTGGCTTAGTTAACTGGGTTAAGTCTAGTTAGATTAGTTCCAACAATTTTTGGAAATGACTGTGAGTTATGCTAGTTAATGCATGCATGCATGCAACTAGAGCTCTCCAGATAACTGAATATTCTCTCATAAATAACTCATGCATGTCAGTTCAGAGAAAAACCCAGTTGAGATTAAAGGAAGGGACAATGTACTATAAGTTGGAGGAATTTTCCTATAAAGGAAACTCATCCATGCAGAAGGAATTATCTCCTTCAGGATTGCGCAGTTATTTCAGAGGTTAGTGAGTTGTGTGAGAGGTGAATTCACACAGGTGGCAGCTAGAGGACCGAGGAGAAACTGCACAAGGAAATAGGAGGCTTGGAGGACTGAAGGAAGGCATATGTTGTGTCTATTCAGTCTGCAAGCTGTATTGAGGGATTGTACTAAGAGCTGGATAGCTTGTGAGCTAAAACTTTGTGTAATCTGAAGATATTTCCACTTGTATGATAATATAGATAGCGGGGTTTTTAGCTGAGGCTTTGGCTAGAGTATTCTTTTGTGTTCATCTGTGATTGATTTCTCATCCTCTGTTATGTGTTCTATTTGATCTTGCTCAAAATCAATTAAGCTTCTGCAAGTTTGTTTGTAGAAGTAGATCAAGTATTTTGCTTTAGTACATTGCATTATAAAGTGATCTACAATGAGAATTTCTACAACATTGTGAAAATTTGAAATTTTGATATATCAAGTAAGGTTAAGAATTTTTGTTTTTTCCACAAAAAAAGTGAAACCTCAAGGAATTGACCATGTGAGTGTCATTAACACACACATATGACATCTCAAAGAAGCAAGAGGTGTGTAGTAGGAGTGTTATGGCTATTGTAGTGGCTCCTATGTCAATTGGCCACAATGAACATCTACTACTATGGAGTTTAGGAGGCTTTAGAGTCTAAGTCAAAGCTTGAAGAGCAGTCATCATTGTATCTATTTTTTTATCAAGGAATATATACCCATTTTGTATCAACAAAGCTTTTAAAACCCAAATTTGCACATAAAATTATATATATTGGGACATGATGTGGTGTGTTTTATATGTGTGTGTGTGTCCTCTTTATATGTGCAAAAATTTATGTGATTTATTTTTCATGATTATATACATGCATGTTTTAATTCAATTAATGTGACAATAACTAATCTAAAGCATACTTTCCAATGAATCAATCAAATAATTAAATATTTTTAGGACGTGAATAGAAGTAATAAATATCACTCAAGGTTTTGTCACCCATAATTACTTTCAAAGAAGCATAAAATCATGCACACCACAAACATTATTCAACTACAACACTACTAGTTGTGAATCCAAGTGAATTATAATAAGTTGTATATGGTGTGCAATGGCTTCCGAAAGAACTTCAATCACCACACTATATTCAACAATGTTATTGTTCTTAGGACCAAGGCATATTCCATTTGAGTTCACAAATTGGTCGTTGGGAGAATATATGGCCCAAGTTGTGACAACAATATCCTGAAGTAATGAATTTATACCCCTTTTGCACATCCATTAACTTAACAACAGATTAATGAATCCCCACCCCTAATTCCATGATGTAAGTACTTATCCCACATAATTTTTAAAAGACAAAATTTTGATAGGGAACTAGCAACCTCCCTAGTTATATGCAACCACTTGCAAGCTATATATATGATCCAGGTGGATATTGGTGGCCACCTGCCAAGTCCACTTGGACCCCAACATTGTTTCTTTCATCTTTTCAGTTTCCTTAATTGTAGCACAATTTACTATTTTTAGTAGTTTCTCGGGTCCTAAACTTCCGGAGCCATTTTGAGGCCTTAAATGACATTTTTTTTCCACTAATCCGGATTTAAACAGGAACGCAACCAATTACAGAGATAACCATAAACACAAAGATGCAGCGAAAATATTACTTCATTTCATTAATGTAAAATATTGAGATATGCTTACAAACAGAAAATGGAAATACACAACTAGGGCAATGGTAGCTTATCTCTAAGAAGAGATGTGGTGGCTACATGCCTCTGAACTGTGTTACAATGAGGCTCGAAGGCCTATTTATTGTTGAGAAATAATAGAAAACCCTAAACATCCAAAAACCTAACCCTAGAAGATGAAACGCCAAACTGTGGACCCTGCTTGGGTAAATTGGTACATCAACTTCCCGGGGTCGTAACTTTGGCATACGATCTTCGTTTGATGCGTACAATATCTCGTTAGAAATATCTATCCGAGAACTACAACATTGGGAAGAACAACATCAATTCATCGACCCATGTTGCTCCTAATTTTCCCAAAAAACATCGCTTAGGGCCTCAAAATGGCTCCGGAAGTTTAGGACCCAAAAAACTGCTAAAAATAGTAAATTGTGCTACAATTAAGGAAACTGAAAAGCTGAAAGAAATAGTGGTGGGGGTCCAAGTGGACTTGGTGAGTGGCCAACAATATCCACCTGGATCAATATATTAGGAACTCATAGCTTAGCTTAGAACCAAGACGTTCAAAGATCACTAGAACTGGAGCCAGGATTCCAAACTCCAATGGGACACCTATCCTTCCAGCCTTATTATGATGGGCCATGTCTTAGGGGACTTGAACCCAAGTGGATGGGATGGAAAACCACTATCTTGACCACTTGAGCTAAGCAGTGCATATTTTGCAAAAAGAGACTTAACAACTTATTAAGGCATTTTGGTCATGTCCCACACCAATATTTTGGAAAATTGACAAGGTCTTTCTTTTTTACCCCCACAAATATGCAACCATGTATATCAAATGGATCAATATAATATATCACTATCAAATACATCTCACATTCTTACCCTCAATGGATCTTCACAATTTAATTCCTTAGATTTTTCAAGTAGACTTCCATAGACCTTTAGTGTTCCATCATAACAATGAACATGTTTGACTTCCCTATTACACTCAAACTTCAACAATGTTAGTAATACTTGTGTATCATCATATGAATAATGTCTACCCCATATGATGATCTCCCAACAACGTGATATATATTCACTAATAAAAACACGTACATGATTACAAATAAATTTTATCCATTAAGAACATCATACACCTCAATTGTATATCACAAAAAAATCCATATCCAAATCATATATACATGACACTTCCTAAACAAACTAGGAAAGACCTCCTACTTAGAGGCAAACACAGTTATGGAAGATGAGGAATTACAAACAACATTCTACCCACTAAATAAATGATGATAAGACATCATAGTTTTCAAAGAATATCCTTATCAACTTACTCACTTTTAGAACTTTAAGTTTACCATGACATTGTTTCTTATAATACATTTATGTTCCAGATTCAAGAAAGTTGTACACAACTCCATCATTTACAATATGAAAACTCAAAAAAATCCCTTAAAAACAATTAAAACTTATTAACTCTAATCATCGATTTAAAA
>APFE030818152.1:32498-65192 GCA_000404065.3 Pinus taeda | reverse complement strand
GCATTTTGCTATCTTTCAAGGAATCAGAGATACCCTAGGTCGCTTCCTGGAAACAGATACCTCAAGGGGGGAGAAAGGAATATACACCTATGGTAGAATTTGTGCAGAAATAGACATCAGTAAAGGGCTGCCAGATCAGATCATCCTCAAATTCGGGGACTTCCATTGGACGCAAACTTTGGACTATGAGAATACAGCCTTCAGGTGTTGCCATTGCCATCAAACAGGGCATCTCCAGAACACATGTGCAGTGTTCCTCGACAAAAAGAAGAATATCACTCACAAATCCAAATCCAAGAGTTGGAAACCTTGTGACAGACCCCCTATGGATGACATAGAGCCCTCTAGCTCTGATAAGGAGGACTTGGAAGTGGACGAGGAGAATTTGGAGCAACTGCAGGACCCGCCTTTAGTCAGCGTCATAGATCCTTCTGCGCCTTTGTTCGCGCAAAAACGGCCTCATGAGTCTTCACCTTCTGATTCAGATAAAGAGTCTCCTCCTTTAACTCAGATCAGTCTACAAGTAGTTCCGGCCCAGCCATATCCATTTGGTTGGGTCAAAGTCAGCAAAAAGAAAGGCAAAAAATGTAGATTGGAAGATTCTGCCCATGCTGGGTAGACTCCCTAGCCCAACTCGTTCTTTTTGATCCTCTATGTTCTCTTCTGCTTGTGCTTTGGTAGTTTTTGGGACCGAGGTTGATATCATATCATTTCCGGCTCCCTTGCTCCTAAGTTTTGCTTCTTTGTAAGCTCTGTTTGTACCATATTTCTTTTCTTAATAGATTTAGTCTTAATTAAAAAAAATAAAAATAATCAAGGTAGAAACAAAAAAAAAGTACTTATCTCTTGATCTAAGGATTGTATCAAATTTTCATTTTCCTCTCTGACAAATATGTAAGAGAAACTCAGAAATCTATCATTTTCCTAGAGGCACAACAATCCAAACATCACTTCTATTGGTAATAGTTCCTAAAGGAAAAAATTTCTTTAACTTCTTATGAGGTGGATGCTCATCATCATCTTCATCATCAACATTGGTTGTTGGTGCATGTTGTTTTTCCTTCATTTTCTTCTGAGGACACTAGGAGGCATAGTTTTTAGAATTATGACAAATGCAAAACTTTACCTTTGACATATCCTTCTTCATCTGATCCTGAACAAGAGCGGGTCTTCTACCTATATTATTCTTATCAAACTTTATAAAGTTCCTTCTTCCTTTTCCTTTCCTTGTGAGCTGCAAGAGATTGAGTTTCTTCATCCTACGACTTCTACAAGTTATTGCTGGACAACAATCTGGGATCCTCTTGGACACAATCAATCCATAACTTATCAAACTTGGGCATTTTTTCTCATGAACAAATTCCATAAATAAATGGCTCCTGTGAGAAAGGAAATCCACTTAGAGTCACTACAGTTGAATATAGTAGGTTGCAAATGCTCTACCTAGGTTTGCATCTAAGACTTTGTGAGAAAATGTAGAGCTACACTACCACATAATCATGCAACAGTGAACCCGATAGCTTTGAAAGGAAGCCTTGCTATGGTTTTAATGTCAATTCTCCCATATTTGAGAGAAACTCCAACAATACAATGTTGTATCAGATAAGTGGCATTGGTTTCGCCACCTCGCCTATGCCCATACAGATTGATTTCCACCCCATGATGTGGAGTCTAGTCAAGAAGTAAATGTCATCAGTATTAATGAAAATTTTATGGTATCCAACTATGAAACAATGTTCTTCTTGAACCTTCCACTTGCCCACCATCCATTCTAGCAAGTCTAATTGGGATTTCATGCCTGAAATGGTGAAAAAACTGTACAGGCCATATTTTGTCATTGCATGTATGGTCTTTGGATGGTTTAGAGCATCTATATCTTTCTCTTCATTTTACATTCTCTCCATTCTATTTCTTAAAACCATGCAAATGAACATAAAAGATCATTAGAAGCAATCATGGTAAGAATTAGCAAGAAATTTGGGTGTTTTTTATTTTATTTTTCATGACCCTTGCGCTGTGCATAGCTGAATGTGTAGATCAATACGGATGTGTGTTGTTATCTCCTTAGAAACCACGCACATCACATTTTTAAATTAAAAAAAATAGGTCGATCGGCGTAGACTCGAAAAGGTCGAACTACGCACATTGAAGGCAAATTTCATTTTGAAACCCTCCACAAAATTGCCAAATCTATGGTGAAATGCTAAATAAAAAACATGAAAATGAAGATCTCAGAGAGATGATTTACCTGGAAAAGACGGATCTAGATTTCGTTTGATGGTTTGCCCAGAATTCGCCTTTGAAGTTTTTGGTGAAAACGACCTTCATCACTCTCAAAAGGTTAAAAAGACAAATGGTAAAAACTTTTTACTTTTTTGGAGTTTTATAATTTTTTTAGGCCTATTAAAATATTATTTTTCGCATATCAATTTTAAAATCCAAATTTATAATGTTTTTCACTTTATGTTTTAGAAAAGATAATTATTTTGAGTTTAAGTGTGTAGGTCACAAGTTATTTACGGAAAATGAATCATTTTGGCACTGAGTATATTTTTATCACTTTCTATAACTCATTAAAACTTACGAAAAAAAGAGACCAAGGAGTTCTCTTTATGCCCTTTTTAGACTCCTTAAACATGAAAAGATCGTTGAGTACGTGATTGTCTGAATTCGTAAAAGTAAATGAACAACTGTCTATTCAATATAAGTTTACCCCTTTTAAAAACTCAAGTAGACTATTTACGAAAAAGGTATATGTTGACTAACCATGGTCAATAGAGTTCTATCCTGCATCATTTTACCCTTTTTCGGGCTTGAGGGACTCAACTTATGAAAAATAACAATGTGAATTTTACTTATGTTTTTCTCTTGACTCCTTAAAACTAAAAAAAACTGAGCTTTAATTTCTTCGGGCTCATTAAAATTTTAGGTTGAAAGAATTGAATGAGTTTTCTTTTTGTGTATTTTCAAACTCTTTAAACATGAAAACGACGTCGAGTTACCTCTTCACTAGACTCGTAAAACTTAAACAATGCATGACTCGTTAAGCATGACAAGATTGAGCCAATCCTTGTTAGGGTTCGTTAAAAATACTTTGGAGGACTCATCTGAAGGATGAACTTACAAGACAAGCATATGTTATCCTCCTCAAGCTTGCCAAAAATAAAGAGGTACTTACTAGTAATGGTGGGGGAAAAGTGAGAAAGAACCTTTGTTTTTCATTTTATAAGAGGCAGTATGTCACTCTTGAACATGACATTCTGTCACTTTTTGTGCTCGGGTTGGGAAATCCATTTTCCTCTCATTTGACCATACCTCATTGAAAGTATTCAGTTGGTTTGGGTATTATTTTTTAGTCAAATCCTACCAAGTCATTATGTCATGTCATCGATATGTTCAATAGAATTCCAAATTCAGTCAAATTACTTTTCAAGTCATAGCCTTCAGTTGCATCGACCATCCCTTAATCAGTCCTAGATTACTCCAAACTGTTGTTCTTCAAAACTTGATATGAGTTTTGTGTCGTAGGCCCTTTTGCAACGGGTTGCTTCCTTTGAACTTCAGCTCATTATCTAGGAAGTTGATCTAGAAACCTTCAGTACCTTGAAGCATGCATGCCTTAATGGCAGGTTTCTCGCATTCTATGACAAATTCTCATCATTCAACTTCAATCGAATGACTCTATGAGTTTTCAACATCAACACATTTATTCACATTTCGTAGATTTTACTGGAAGTACCTTGAGAGCCATTGTCATTATTGGTGGTTTCTCTCACATTTTTTACTAATTCACATTATTAACTGGTAATCAAGTGGTTTTTACCATGTTCAACTACGAGACATTCACTCACATGGCTAGATTCATACTATGGATCAAGAGATGGAGATAAAGACCCTAGATCTAGTTTTATATATCTAGGCTGCGTGGAGTTATTAAATATTCATGATTGTAAACATAGATCCATTGATGGTTGTGTCCATATTATGTCTTCTATTTACATGGATCTTCATATGTATTTCCGTATTGGTTCTTTGAGACATTTATACTTTGAGTATGGAAATGCCTACCTTATTGATGATTATATATTTCATTGTAACGTTTGTTTAATTGTATCAGGTCTCCGACTGCAGTCTCTAACCCAAATCTTGGTACGTTAAAGTGCTTCAGTCATTAACTATCTCTTCTGACTTTTCACTTTATGGGGCAATATGTTACATGTCATTTTGTCGCATTAGGTAAATGACCATCGATTTGCTTCTTTCTCTATCCACAAATGTGTCCCAAAGCATTCCCCTACAAATTTAGAATCTAAATTATCCCAAAGAAAGTGGAATTCCTAAATCCTTGGTTCAAAACTCTATTTTTGGCTTCCTGCATGGTTCCTTAGTCAATTTATGTGCATACGTAGAAGAGTCCATTAGGAACTACACATTTGTATGCACTGTCTTACACTGTGACCTACAAACATGACTTAACACATGTAAAAATAAAAATTAAAGTCTAGAAGTATTGTTGGTCACATCTATCCCTACCAACGAGCTTCGAATGATTGCCTATTCAGTTTTGATCCCTCCCATCATGGAGCAATTCCCTCTCTTTGTGGAATCCCTATCCCACCATTAGTGGATCATCCCTTGGAAAATGGATCCCAAAATTCCCACTCTTGGCCTATAAAGCTAACCCAGGCCTGAGGATTGAGGAGGATTGTTGGAAGTAGGCTTATGCTGCAGAAATAAGGTTGGAAGGTTATTCATTCAAGGAGAGGGTTGGAGATTGTGAGAAGGGACTTGCAACATCAAGGATTCATGGTTGTAAGGCTATTCTCCATTTTATTAATATAAAGACAATTTTTCTTTCTCAATTATATCTTTGTTGATACAATTTATAGGATTTCTTGATCATCTACATAGATTGTGATTGCATATTGATCAGTTTATGATACATGGTTGAGTTAGATTCCATTTACCTCTTATGTTATATATTGGATGCTTTGATCTCGCATTTGTTTCTGTCTATGCAGATCTCTTTCAGGAAATCATGGAGAAGTTGTGGGAATCAACGGGAGGATCTCTAAAGCATCGAGGAGGAGAGGATGGTTGAAAGATTTGAAGGGGAATCCATCAATCATTTCATTTAAACAGTAAGTGACCTCTATCATAGTTTTTTTTTTAGTCAATCACAGTCTAGAGAAAGGTAGCAGTTCCTGGTTGTTTGTTACTAGATTTCTCTAGAGTCTACGAAGATTTCCCTTGTCCGCAAGAGGGATAAGTCCACATAACATAATCCAAGTCAAATGCAAGTCACACCTTGTCAAATATTTAGCAAGTCATGGCTATTCAAACCAACCAAAATAGTAAAGAGTCAATTTTGGTCAAATAGTCAGTTTGCGGTTAAATTAGGCCCAACAGTTAAATTTCATCCCTACGGTCAACCCTACATCTTATAGTCAACTTTGCGTCAATGATTTACAATTTTGTGGTAAAATTTGAGGTTGAACAACTTAGTCAATACACATTCAATTCGGTCAAATAGAGTTATAACTCGATCAATTACTCCTCCACCCGTGCGACCAAGAGAGAGAGAAAAGGATGATATCCAAAACCAATTTTTCTTGCTCAAAACTGATTTATTTGATGGTTTAGAAATGAGGCATCACGATGCCTATTTATACAAGTCAATTGGGGTGAACTACCTATGGGACACATCCCTTCAAGAGCTTGGCCGACTTGATCTTTTAGAACTAGGTATAGGAATTATGAATTTGTGGTGGTGCCATTTGGACTCACCAATTCTCCAACAATGGTTATGTGTTTGATGAACAACGTTCTCAGTCCATATTTGGACAAGTTTGTGTTGGTCCTTGTAGACTACATATTGGCTTATTCTAAAACCGAGGAGGAACATGAAGAACATTTAGCAACATTTTTGCAATTACCGAGAGAGCACAAGCTTTATGCCAAATTCAACAAATGTGATTTCTTCCAATCACAAGTTCAGTATTTAGGACATATTGTTTCCAAGGAAGGAGTAGCATTGGATCTTGAGAAGATCAAAGCCATCATGGAGTGGTCTAGTCCTTAGAATGTGGTAGATGTTAGAGCTCTTATGGGATTGTCTATGTAATACTGGAGGTTCATTCAAAATTTCTCAAATGTTAGGCATCCAATCACGACATTGTAGAGGTAAGAAATTAAATTCCAATGGACGTAAAAATGAACAGCCATTTTTGAACAATTAAAATGTCTTTTCACACATGCATCAATATTGAGAATAACAGACCCAGAAAAGGATTTTGTCGTTTGCATATATTCCTACAAGGAATGACTTAGTGGATTCCTAATGCAAGAAGGACAAGTGGTTTGTTACAAATCGAGGAAGTTAAATGAGAATGAAATAAATTAAGTCCTCATGACTTGGAGCTAGTAGTGACAGTGCATGTATTGAAAATGTGGAGGCACTATTTGCTAGGAAGGAAGTTTGTTTTAATGTCAAATGATGGAGGGTTAAGATATCTATTTGACCAACCCAATATGAATGCAAGACAGGAAAGGTGGCAAGCCTTGAGAAAAGAGTTTGATTTTGAAATAAAATATTTCAAAGGCAAGGAAAACAAATTAGCAAATGCACTTAACATAAGGATACAAGTGGCTCATGTGGAATCTATAATACTTGTGAAGTTGACATCAAAGAAAATATCAAAGAATATTGCTTTAGGATGAGCATTAGCATCATGTGAAGAAACACTTGCTACATGAGCTAGAAGGATCATTGAGTAAGAATTAATCTCTCATGGGTGGTATTTTGAAATTCAAAGGTAGATGGTATGTACCTTACTTGGGAAAATTGAAGAAGCTCATCTCTGACAAGTTTAACAAGAGACGTTATTTAGGTTACCCTAGCTATAAAAAAATGATAACATCTATGAAAAAGTTGTACTATTGGTTGGGCATGAAAAATGATGTTGTCGAGTATATTGTTAGATGCTTGGATTGACACTAAGTGGAAGTGGAATGTAGGCATCCAATGAGACTAGTACAACCAATCCCCATCCCTGAGTGGAAGTGGGAAGTAATTTCTATGGACTTCATCACAAGATTACCAAGGACATTTAGACAACATGATGCCATAATGGTGGTAGTGGACAAGATGAGTAAGACAACTCATTTTATAGATGTCAAATCCACCCACAAAGAAATTGATATTGCTTAAATATTCATGAAAGAAATATTCATATCACATGGTATACCTAAGAAGATCATTTCAAATTGGGATGCCAAGTTCACCTCAAAGTTTTGGAAAGCATTGTTTATTGGCTTGGGAAAAAATTTAGCATTTAGTATAGCATATCATCCTCAAACAGATGGAAAAACTGAAAGAGAAAATAGGGTGTTGGAAGACATGATAAGAATGTATGTCATGCATCAGCCTAAGAGGTGGGAATAGTTTCTACCTTTGATAGAATTTTGTTACAACAATGGGTACCAAGAATCAATGAAGATGAGTCCTTTTGAGGCTCTATATGGAAAAAAATTTAATACACCCATCAACTGTAATGATCTAGTGAACAATGTGGTTCTTGGACTTGATATGTTGAAAGAAATAGAATAGGAAGTTGTTGGTATCAGGAAGAAACTAAAAGTATTTGAAGACAAATAAAAGAGATATGCAAATGAAGAGATAATACACAAGGAATTCCAAGTGGAGGAACATGTTTATCTCCACATTAGACCAAGGGAAGACCGTTGATAATTGGGTCTTGTGCCAAGTGGGCATCAAGATTTTGTTGACCATTTTATTTCTTGGAAGGAGTGGGGCAAGTGGCTTATGGACTAGCCTTACCACCCACAGTGAAATCACATGATGTTTTCCATATTTATTTGCTTAAAAATTATGTGCATGATGCTAACCGTGTTGTTTATTAGTTGGTGATACATGTGAAATCTGAGGGAGAATTCCATCTAGATCCATAGTGCATTCTAGATCGAAGTTAGATTCCACTCCAAAATCCAGTAATTGTGTAAGTTAAGGTGAAGTGGAATCACTTTGGACCAGATGAAACCACTTGGGAGATGGTTGATTAGATGAGGGTATCTTACACATTTTTGTTTACTATGTAAGTAAAGGTAAAAAGAGTTGTGTGTATATAAGGTTTGTTGTTGAAATTTGTGTTCTATGTATAAAACACCGAGGAAGATGTTCATCTAAGGGGGTGGGATATATAACAACCATTTCTTCTACCCCTCTTATAAAAGACATATGAATTATAATTCATGCAAATAATGTGGAAATAGAAAGAATGTCTGAGATAGAGGAGTGGGCACGAGTTTAAGGGTTTGAGGAGGAGGATTTTCTTTGGAAGTGATTAAACCCAAGTCACTTCATTTATTTGACCACCTATCTCCCTAACGAATTTATGGCCCTATTAGTGCAAGCATTGAAGGTATGTACGAGCAACTTGTAGTAAATGACAAAAGCCCATGTAGCCTCCCTTTCTTGTGGGATGTGTTGTGAAAGTCAACACACAAGGGGTATATGGGAAGAAGAAGGGGGATAACAGGTAAGACAATACATGAGTATGTGAAAGGTATGCACAAAAATAAAAATAGAGGATACACGCAGAGGTGTAGATAGAAATCACGAGAGATGTCAAAAAAGAGAAGGAAAGAGCACAATGTATGTGTAGGAGTGGGAACATGTTGACAAGTGTGGCACGAAGTAAAGGAAAAGAAGGTCAGGTGGAGACAATGAGTTCTCTATATTCCTATGGTGTTCAATACGTGGAAACATTGTGTGCTCTGGATTTCCCATGGTACCTAACAGGTGGAGAGATAATGTGCTTTGGATTTTTTGTGTTGTTTAATAAGTGGAGACATTGTGGGCTCTGGATACCTGTAGTGTTTCGCTGGTGGAGATAATGAGCTCTAGAATCCTTGTTAGCGGGTGGAGACAGTGTGTGCTCCAAATTCCTATGTGATCTGGTTGAATTGTATTGGTGTGAATTTTGAGCACTTAAACTCCTCACAATCTAAATACGGCTCGTGGGTGGCTAGTGTAGCTAGCCCATGGTTGGGTGGAGAGTTGAAGTCCCTCCTATAGTTTCCAGTCTTTCAAGCTATACAAATAAGTGTATTTTCTTGTATATATATACATGTTGAACCATGAACGATGAATATTGTTTGATATATGTTGTAACAGTGAATGTATCAACATTGTTAATGGAGGAATGTGTTATTCTTGTTTTTCTATGATGAGATGCTTTATGTGTATGTTCTAATGGTTATGAGGGGGTTTGGAGGCCTTTACGTTTGCTGAAATGTTCTTGAAATGCAGAGCTATTCATATGGTCATGTATGACTATTGGAAGTGCCTGACTAAACTACTTTAGATTGTGGTTTCTATTGTCTAATGAGTTGTGAATTACATGGTTTCCTTTTTGTTTAAAGATTGAATTTTGTCTTCCTTGTAAAGGATTAAAAATTATGAAATTTAGGGCATATCAGTAGATATAATAATATTTTCTTGGGTTAGTCCTTGTGATCTTGTATGATGTTGTTGTATTTCAATTTACAGAGTAGTGTTAGATATGGTTCAGGGTGTTTTAGTGCTTGATAATAGGCATGTTGATCGCTCCATTGGTTGTATTATGGATGTGTATAATATTTGTATTGTTACTTTTTAATTAAGGGATTCATTGTTGTGGGAAACACTAGGCTACAAGGAGAATCTTAGGAAAGTTCCTTGAAGATCTTAGAATTTCTAAGTCTGAGTACTAAAAATATCATATTTGTATTCGGTGTCGAAAAAGATGTTGACAAGATTTTATATCTGGATCAGATGCACTTAATTCCTAGTGAATGTGTTTGGGAATCTAGGCATCCAATGAGATTACACTTGTTTCTTTCGAAGAAAGAAAGTAAGAGGTGGATATCCAATAGGGGTCCCACTAAAGGCAGAGCCAAATGTTATATCATTTGGTAAGTGAATTTGGTATTTGGATGTTCATGCACAATGGAAATATTGGTTACACCTTTGGAGATGTGGCGATCTAGAGGTTCAAGGCTTTGGAAGGTATGACAAGGTGCAAATCACGTGCACACCCATATTTTCCCAAAAATCAGATATAAAGGAAATCGAATCATTGCAAAACACGAAGGGGCTGGATCTTATGGGACCTATGATTTAGGATGAGGTAGCATCTGCAATGAATACATGGCTATGACGGCATGAACGCAACGTAGGTATTCTAGGTGACATGGAATCATTTAGGGTGATGTCGCAAAGCCACATGGATCACACGTAGGTTCCTCGTGACAATGTCTTGCTGATGTGGAGAGAGTTAATTGGTCAAATTTTAAAAGTGCATAACTTTCAATGCAAAATCGAGTTGAGGTAAAATTTATACCACCATAAATATATTTATGAGATGAAGGCGATGGTAGTGTTTATTTTGGGTTTTAACAAAGTTGGAAAAAAATATTTTTGTAACCCCATATTCATAGTGAGGTCATGGAGGTTGAGTTAATGAAAAGTAACACCTTCCACAACTTGAGGAAGACCAAGGGGTTAGGACTGGGAATTATCGGTGTAGCATCATCTCCCTCTCCCTCTTTCTAACCTCTCATTCATCATGTCAACCTACTACTACTCTTGCATTTGTCATCATTGTCTTTGATTTTCATACATTTTTTTTAGGCACACCCATATACACATGCTTATATAACAAATTGAAATTATAAAACACACATAAATAATAATTTGTATTTATCATTTTTTTTCACAAATAAATGTGATAAAGAAATTGGTGTGCCTTTAATAGAATTTACGCATCGTGTCCAATGCAATCTATAAGAAAATAAGCATCACAATTTTGACGATGCTCCATATTGTTTCGTGTATTGGTGCTAGTTTATTCATGAAAGACACCACCATGATAATTTATTTTAATTTAAAATTCAAAAATGTATAACTTGAAACCTACAATGCATGTTTCCTTCAATAGATAATACACGATGGCTATGGTGTGCTATATTAGAATACAAGAATCACTATTTTCACAATGCTCCATCTTATATGGTGTACTAGAGCTATTTGATTCATGAAATGCACCAATATGATAAATTTTCAAGGTGTTCCATGTTCATTTACACATTAGAGTTAATGTAGATATGCATTCTAACTATAGGTTAACATTTTTTTAACATAAAATTCAAAACATTGTAATTGTAATTCAAAACATGTTGTTTGGTGTACTCATGGGTTTATTGCAATGATGGTGCCTCTTTTGTGATGAGACACATCAATCAACATGGGTGGTGCATTGTGTTTTATAAACCACTAGAAAACATACCTTTCATGGTGCTTCCTATAAGTTTATAAGATACAATGTTGGAACTGGTGCAAGTTAAAACCTTGATGTGCACTATAAGAATTCATTTTCTTTTTAATTTTAAAATTGACAAATTTAATCCAAATTGTAAATTTTAATATGATAAAATTGAAAATAAGGAGGTAACAAACAATTTGCTTGGCCCCTTTCATTTGAGGAGGCACAATTTCCCTGTAAGGAAAAAATTGAAAATGTGCACTATTTTTCAAATTTTGAAAATGAATCACATCAATTAATGTAGCTATTGAATTGAGGAAGAAATAATGCAGAGAATTGCAAATGGGGCGGCCATAAAAGGAGGGTGAACATCAAAGCTTGTGAGAGTGGTTGGAAGGAAAGAATGAAATGTGAAAATCAAATTCCATTTGGTAATTTTTTTCTTTAACTTTACCTTAACACAATACACTAAATAGTAAGACACATAGATCTGTTATTGGGTAGCGAGATGCATTGATATACAATTTTATTTTTATATATAGATATTTATTTATGTAGGTGCATTAGAGCTTCCAAGTCATCAAGCTTTGTAGAGACAAAACTCCAAACCAAGTTTCAACATGGAAAAAGAATTTTATTTCCTTATTGTAATTTCTTTATTTTCTTTATTTTTAAAAGAACTATGGATGGAGATAAGATTGAGTAGATAATATTTTTAAGAAGAAATCTTCCTTTTAAGGCATGAAAAAATTAGGAAATAAATCATGAGAGGTTGTAGGAGAAAAAATATTGGTAGCAATTAGCAAGTTTCTAGGGTAAGAAAAAATTTAGAAATCTTAGAAACTATTGGGGGTGCTTTTAGGATTTAGAAAAACTATGGATAAGCAAGATTTTTCAATAAGGCAAAAGTGAGTCTACCTTGAAAAGAATGAGTGATTTGTGGATTGATTTATGGATCTAGGAAAATTTATTTTGTTTGTATATGTTATTATAAATATTGTAAGCCCAAGGGGAAACAAATGGCTAAATGAATGTATAATAAGGCCAAACATGTACATATGAATTTGGCTTTAGAATGAAATTTTTACATGCTCATTGATTGTGTATATATGTTAATGAATACCTTTATATGATTAAAATAGTTAACTAGATGAGTAATGAAATTTTTGTAGATTTCTTGATATTCTTAAGATTGCAGGTTCGTGGAAGTGAACATAGCAGGAAAAGTTAATTTTTTCTGCATCAAGTGGTATTAGAGCGGGAGAATATACTCAAATGTGTTTGCAGATAGCAACAAGGAAAGACCATGGTAAAACTCTCACTAGTAGAAAATGATGAAATTAGTAACTAAAAAAGTTAGTCAACACAATTATTTTAAGTGAATTACTACTAAATTTAAGCAATTTTAAGTGACCAAACTAAAAATGACTAACTTAAATGACTAATTTAGGCTAGGGATCAAATGTACAACTAGATAATAAGTGACCAAACTAAAAGTGACTAACTTAAATGAATAATTTAGTCCAAGACTAAAATATATGACTAGATAATAAGTGATAAAATTAATAATGATTAACTTAAATGACTACTATAGTCCAAGAATAAAAATATGACCAAATAAAAAGTACAACAAGTATATGAATTACTCATGTATGTTAGTAATTTCTAATTATGTCACTCTACAAATGGAAAATTGCAATTTTGATATTGAAGTGTTACATTTCACTACATGGGTCTCTGAATCCATTTACCTTGTTAAAATTTAGAGACAAATGGGTCTATGAATCCATCTACAGTATTAAAATTATGAATACCCTTTTGTCTCTAAATTTTAGTAGTGCAGATGGAGTCAGAGATCCCCTTCTTTGAATCCATCTGCAATGTTAAATTTAGAGACAAAGGGGTCTTTGAGTCCACCTGTAGTGTTAAAATTTAGAGACCCCTTTAAGAGGGTCTCTAAATTCATCTGCAATGTTAAGTACATAAAAATGACTCAAAATGACTAAAATTTTCTAGTCATAACAACATTTGACATAAAAATGACTCAAAATGCACATACATTATCTTGAATCCCTTCTAACAAAAACTATTATCGACCATTGCATTGTGAATAAAAGGTGATATGAGATTACTTGTGCTATGAAATTTTTTATTTAAAGCATTTACTTATAATAGTTCATGAATCTTAATGAAGAGCATTTTCATAAACCCTTTGGCGTTAATATGTTGTGCATTACCTTCATTTTGAACATATTCTAGAATATTGGCTTGGTTGAAATCTCACTGAAACATAACATATGATAAAAAAGAAATGCTAGTAAAGAAACAAAATTGCATAAAAGTGTTTCTTTGTTCTATGCTAGTGTTTCTTATGCTACCACCTCACAACGCTTACTTTGAAACATGTGGTGCAATTGGTAGTTTTATATGTTTGATGAATAGAGTGTTTAGAGTTTATATAGACTAATTTGTTATTGCCTTCTTGGGTGATATTCCTATACACTCCAAAGGAAAAAGAGGAGCATGAGTGACATTTGAGGATGGTGCTATAGGTGTTACAAGAACAATAATCATATGCCAATTTGAGCAAGTGCACTTTCTATCAAAGGAAAATCCATGATTTAGTTCACAATGTCTTAGAGGAGGGAAACAATGGACCTAGGGAAGATGAAATCGATCAAAGGTTGGCCATCAACAAAGAATATTTGAAAGTCGAGAATGTTTATGGGTTTACCTAGTTACCATATGATATTTGTTGAAGGTATCTATAATATTTTACATTCAATTATTTCATTGCAACATAAAAAAAAGTATAGACTGAATGGACTACAAATTACGAAGATAATTTTCAATAGTTGAAATATTTATTAACCAATGCACCTATTCTAAAGAATGCAGATCCAAATGAGGATACTTTGGTGTGCATAAATGCATGTAAAGAAGGACTTGGTGGATCCATTATGGAAGATAGGAATGTCATATGAATTGAAGAAAATCAAAGAACATGAAAGAAATTATGTTACCCATGACTTGGAGCTTACAACTATTATCCATGCATTGAAAATGTGAAGACATTATCTTATGGGATGAAATTTTGAGCTGAAAATAGACCATAGCGGTTTGAAATACTCACATAGACAAATTAGATGGTTGGAATGCCCTAGTGAATTTGACTTTGAAATCAACAACATTAAGGGAAAAGAGAATAAAGATGTTAATGCACTCAACATTAAGAGGGTGCATGTAATGTATGCTATAGTTATTAGCATATACAACATAGGCTTAAAAAGAATAATTTTGGAAGATTAGGATCAAACTAACACTATTTACAAGTTAAATAAGGATTACAACAAGGTAATTCACACCAAAAATCTAAAGACTACATGCTAGAAGAGGATGGCAACCTCTTGCAAAGGAACACAAGTTTAGGTTCCTAATTCTGAAGAATTGAGATATTTGGTGATAAGGGAAGTGTTTGATGCACCATAAGTTGGACACTAGGGTACCAAAAAACTATTGTAGCTATAAGAATTCAGTATTTTTGACTTAGTATGAAAAAACATGTGGTTGATTACATAGGCAAATGCATGCAATGTTAGAAGGTAAAGGCTAAACATAGACATCCAACATGATTTCTATATCCATTTTCCACTAGTAAATGCAAATGACAGATTGTTACCATAAATGTCATGACCAAGCTACCAAGGATAACAAGGTGAGATGATTCCATCATGGTAGTGATGGAAAAGCTTTCGAAAGGCACACATATTATTTCAATTAATTTGATTGATAAGGAATCCAATATTGTGGAAATTTATATAAAAATTAAATTGTGAAGTTATATTTTGAGTTGGGATAACCTAGAACAAAAAAGTGATTGTTGGGCTATATATTCTAAAAGATATGTAAGAACATATGTTAAAAATAAGTAAAATTATAAACGATACATAAGATAGGTAGAAAGTTACACAAACAAAGGAAAAATGGATAGATAATTTAGATTGGTTGGGCATGTGTTTTTCAAAGTGAAGGCTAAAAAGAGCTCACTGAAATTGGAAAGCTACCTAGAATCGGTAGCACAATATTGTGGTCCATTTGAAATCCTGGATAGGATAAGGTTGGTTATACACATTCTTGCATAACTTGCATCCATGAATATTCTTAAAAGTGTTTCATGTATCTTTATTGAAAAAGTATGTGCCTAATCCTAACCTTGTGATTGATTAGATTATGGTCTAGGTGGAGCACAAAAGGGACTTTTGGGTGGAGCCAATATGCATCTTAGACTCAAAATTTGGAGTGATCCTTTGCAAAGCCATTATATTGGTAAAGGTCCAGTGGACCTACTGCAATCCTGAAGATACCACATGGGAACATGAAGAGGCTATGTGGGAGGGCTACCCATAGCTTTTTTCACATTTTGAGGAATTATGAATGTAAATTTGTGCATAAATGACTAAAGACACCATTTCTTATAGCTAGGATTACTAAATCCATAGCTTGTATATTTCATGTCCGACCAATGGTTGAGCCCTCAAAGGTAAGTGGCACAACCTAAAGGATTGTGATGAAGAGAAGGGAGTACTCTTCCTTGGATTATGTAGGTTGAGGGGAGTGAGAGTTGGGAATTTGGAATTTCTATAGGAGTTACTAAATTTTCAAATTATAGAGTGCTAAGATGTAAAAAAAAATTATGTATCTACATGTAAACTTATATGGTGATGTGCACCAAATATAGTGAAAAAAATATAGATGGCGTGGGGGAATGTAACACCCCGGTTTTGATCACTATATTAGAAATGCATAGTTTTTAAATATGATGAATGTGTAAATGCCAAGATATGTAATATGTAAAACTGTAGCCAAATATCGCTAGCATTATTGGATTTCAATGGTTTCATTATGTAAGTTGACCAATGTGTGAAATTCACAATAGTTGGGAGGACACACCATAAAAAACTTATCCATGTTAAGGTTTGGTGTGGTCTAGGCCTAGTGTGATCATCAAGTGATTTTGATGGCTTATATGGCCTAGGTTATGGTTTCTTAGATCACATGCTAGTCCCATAAGTCATGGATACAATATCAAACACAAAATTATATGTAAACATTTATATTGAAAATTAATATAAAATACATCATTGGTTATAAAATGGACAAGAACATATTCATGGAGGACCTATCATTCCATAAAGGAGGGGGATAAAAATGGGTCCAAGGGTAAATCACACATGCCTAAAATCCCATGTTATTAGCATAAACCAATTTTTAGTACGATATAATCCCCATTTGACTTATTAAAACTAGTCATTGAATGCATTTTTGAGCTTGGTAGAAGAGTCATATCAATTAGTTATTGAAGCATGGGCTAAGTAGACTCATGAGGGGAGTGGTTTTATTAAATGCATGTAAGAGGCGGGTGAGAGGTTCATCTCACCTATATGTGAGAAGATGTGATGAGTAAAATTATATTTTGAATCATCCAAGTCAAAACATGCATAAGAAAAGGAATTTGAGTAGAGGAGATATCTATCTTTCAAACAACAAGAGGACAAAAAAAATGGAGTTTTGGCGCTACAAGAGGAGAAAATACAATTTGTTTTGAAAAACAGTCTCTAGTGTTGATATTTATGATAAGTACTAGCTTTGCATGTTTGTGAGGGGTTCTCATTTAGAAATCACTCAAGTGCTTGTGTAAAGGTTGTTGTAAGTGGTCCACTAGTTGTTAGATTTCCTAAATCCCATAACTAAGAGATTACTTACCAATCTATTTTAGAGCCCTAGAGGGTATGGTGATTGTCTAAGGGACTATGATACATAGAAATAAATATCATCCTTAGATTGTGAAATATGATGGGAAAGAGAGTTGGCTAGTAGGAATTATTGTAGGGGTCACATCACTCTTAATTTACTAGGTACTGGTCTCTTAGTATTGAATATAGACATCCATAGGAGCATGCTCACCTTTGTGGAATCATAGCCCTAGAGTATGGGTGGCCTATTGTAGAGAGAATTAGTCCAAAAATAACTATGGCTGGATGGAATATTTGACATTTGTAGCTAGTCGTGTCAAACATTTATAAGGATAAATATTCCTATCACTCTGTTATTTAATATGTAAATGTCATTCTTGAATGTTATGTTCAATTTACGTTGTGTATGTTTACATGTTGTTGTGCATGATTAATTCATATACATTCTTGAATTTTAGAATCATGGACAATCACATGAGCCTATATGTTAGACAACATACATTCATTTCTTTAGACAACATACATTCATTTCTTCCAAAATGGTATTAAAGTTGAATTTATGGTAACATGCCTTAGACTAAGGGTCTAGGTATGTAACTCATCATCTTATTTTTATGTTGTCAAAACCTAGCAAATTTTCAAGTAGAAGAATAAGTGTGATGAGGTTTAATGATATTTATCTCAAACATCCACAAAGAAATGCAAAAAAAAAAATACTGAGAGAATAGAGAAGGTAAATCATAAATGCATCCCAAAGAAAAATTATTGGTTCTTATTCATTTGGCAATGGATTTTTTATAGTTTTACAAAGAGATCATCAATTTAAGAGTCAATCCTTAAATTTGGCATGCATACAAATTAAAGGCTAGAAGAAACAACAAAATATGCAACTAACTAACAAACTAGCATTTTAGATCTGGAAAGGGATCCTTCATGGGAGGTGAACTACTAGTGACGATGCTCCTTGGTGATCATGGCCTAATGTGTCACATTAGATCCTCCTAGCTTAGATGGATATTTTCCCCACTTTCTTCTCAATTTAGTGATGGAGCTATGAATGTGAAATTGCTACTAGATAGGTTATCACTAAACTTGTGAGCACTACTAAAAATGATATGATGAGCAAGGTTACAATGATGTGCATGAGCATATGAATCAAACCCTACTCAATGTGAAGATGCAAAAAACTATGATATGAAAAAAAAATGAAAGATATGTAATTGTTGTAAGCTACCAAACACTAATAACATCATAGTGTGCCCATTGAAAAATTATAATATATAAAGTGAAACAAAAATCTTATCCAAAACGTAAAAACTCATTATGTCAAGTATCTCACTCTTACATCTCAAATATTTAAGCTCTTAGAAGCTTTTGATCTCCAAAATGATCAACAAGCATACTTTGGTGACATTTCACAATGAATAGAAGTTTTTATTTTCCACACCATTTAAAAAAAATAATGTCGAAAATCTTCAAATAAATTTAAAACAGATTGCTCAAAATTTAGCACTGTCAAATATACCTCTCCATCACATAATTTAACACATATTGCTCAAAATTGGGCGCGTTATTGAACACATTTTACCATGATCTAATTCCCACCAAAAAAAATAAAGGCCAGAACAATAGTTAGTTATTAAGCATATTTTACCATGATCTAATTCCCACCAAAAACAAAAAGTCTAGAGTAATAGTTAGGCACGGCAATATCAATCTCCAATATTCGTTGGGAATATATGGAAACGGGTATAGGTCACTAGATCGATCTTTAGGATATCTAGATCGTTCCCATTTTTCAAATCGACTAAACCCTTATGCCTTAGCTGTAGATTTTTTCTACGTTTTCACACAGATTTGATCTATGTTTTCATATGAAATGCAACAATGATTCATCGACAATTAGGGTTTTAGGGTTGAATTTCAATAAGTTGAGGGATCGGCGGATGGAGGAGGATCTATTCAATAGATCACCCCCAAAAAAATCAGTTTATTCCCACATTCATTCACTTGTTTCACAGGGATGGAAGGGAGATGTAATGTGATGGAAGTCCTCATTCAAGGGATGGAGGAAAGCGTTTTCATCTGGTTTTCATGTCTTTCTTGTGGTTGCATCCAGGTAGTTCTAAAATAGCATTACTTGTTGGTATTTTTCCTCGCAAGATACAGAGGCATAAGTTTTTTCATCAATGGTGCTCTCTGTGTTCAGTACCTTTTATTGTTCCTACCATCTTATTTTTCTCTATTGGTGCTCTATACCCTTAATTTCTATACGTTTTTTTTTTTTTTTTTTATCTGTTCCCACTTTTACATATTCTAATGCCTTAATATATTTTATCTGGTTATGTTGAGATTTGAACCGAGGATGGGATTGTGGATTGGGGAT
Source organism: Pinus taeda (assembly GCA_000404065.3). Lineage (NCBI taxonomy): Eukaryota > Viridiplantae > Streptophyta > Pinopsida > Pinales > Pinaceae > Pinus > Pinus taeda. The sequence continues at coordinate 45,729 of APFE030818152.1, read as the reverse complement.
GGGTTCTCCATAGGTCTAGGCATGGCAAGCGATACGTTTCAATTTATTGTTCAGAAATCTAGCATATTCTTTTAGGTATTTTTGTAACGTTTCATTCTCTAGGTGTTATGGAAAGCGGTACATTTTAATTTACTACTCAAAAATCTAGGGTATTCTTTCGGGTATTTTTGTGAAGTTTCACTTTGTAAGTGATCAGGTTAAATTATTATTATTTTTTTCTGTCGCAGTTTGAGGATCAAAATAGATCAGTGGAAGCTTCAATCTGTGAGTAATTAAGTACATTATATGTTATAAGGTGGTGGTTTGTGTATGCTTTATAACCATATGCACTTTCTTTGTCAAGGAGCACAACCTTTTAGTCATTGATAATAGGAAGGTATGATCCTATGCTTTTCTCTTCACCGAAGAGGTTTTACTTCTAGTTGATTAGATTTGAAGATGGGATGTTAGACGCCACAAGTTCGTTCACACCATTGGAAATTGTAATTGAAATTATTATTTGAATCATTTCGCTCTCTTCAACAATATCTCTTTGCTTGCTTAGATGGTTTACATATTCAGTTGTAGGTGAATGAGGGCTCAATGGCTGCAAAATCAATATAAAGGGGTTGTGGTTGAGTATTTGTTAGTGTCATTTTTATTAGTTGTGAGTATTTAGTATTGGCGTTATTTGTCCTTGACATGCATGATTTGAGAGATGATTGATCCTTGGGTTGCAGGGCATTTCATCTGAATTTAGAATTCAACCATAGAAAGCGGAATGATTCCTGGAAGATTCTTCAGAACGACTTAATTAGGGATCTGATACACTATCTACATAAGGGTGTTGGATGTAGAGTATTTGTTGTGTTTTTTGGCATTACTGTTGTCTTTAATCATTGCAGAATCCTTCGACTGCAGGGTAAATATATTCTTATACATTTGTGAGTTGGCCATAGATAGCAGAATATTCTCTTGAAATTTCATCAGGACACAGGCATCTGACAAAGTATCTTGGTTCTACATATCTAAAACTCCTTTTGTGTTTTTCTAGTGTGAGTGTGTAGTTTATAGTGGTGTGTAACTTTGGAGGATTAGTCTGTCTATTTATATTTTGGTGACATTACATGATTTCACCACAATCTGCAGTCCTAGTATAAATTGTGTAAGTCATTGGATTAGAAGGTGGGTTAGAAGGCATTTTTGGGTCGAAAAAGGTTTGCTATTGAGCTCTGATGAGTGGTTTATAGTTGCAGTTATATGTTCATGCTCTTTGTTAGTTGGAGATACAATATTATATGAGACATTCATGTGAAAGTAATCCACTATCTACAACCCTAGGCATAAGTTGTGCAGGACAATGGATTTAAGGTGCATTAGAAAGCATTTTTGGTTTGAAAACATCATCCAAGAGGTTTTCTATTCAACTTCGATGACTGGTTTTCAGTTATAAGCAGGGCATAATATGTTTGGATTATTCCTTTAGAAGTTTTAAATGTGTTGTTTTAATAATTCTTTCATCACCAACCCTCCAAGAATCTTAAGATAATCTGTCAATTGACGCACTTGGAAAACCGTAACATTTGTCTCTTGGCAGTACTTGCAGGCATACTGGTTGAATATAATACTGTTTGCTCCCTCTTTCAATTCCCTGCCCTTTTCCTTTGGGTGGATGGTGTCACTTCTTAATTGAAAAAAGGGGGTCTTTCTTTGAATATGGGCGATATTTGTATTGATGTCGTTCAGATAAAAACTCACCACACTCGGAAAGCGCTTGGGTACTTCTCTGGGTAATATACCTGTTAGCATTCTGATAGCCTAAGAAAGTGAATGAAAGAGATCCCTATTGCTAAGGCATATTAGTTTCCTTATTTTTTCACATGGACCATATTATTGGAGTAAGCCATGGACCACCATTTTGTATCGATAACTTATCACCTCGGGATCCTTTCCCAACCTCAAAACAAAATTTTGATTGGGATGAAGAAAGCCCTTTTTTGTGAGTTGATCTATGACCCTGCCTATAGGAACTTATATCTTTATGGCACCCCCATTTTTATCCCCAAAAGGTAAGACCAAGTTTACTCCTAAGATACTATGGTGTAGGTAAATTCTAAGTGTAGACACAAACAATTCCTCTAGCCCGAGAGGGTGGGTCTAGCAAAAAAAAAACAATCTATGGAAGATATCCTTAGGCTAGAACCAAATAAGAGGGCCTACTTCTTAGTATGCTATTCTGCTTGGTGACGATCTTGCTTCCTCTCTCCAGCTATCTTCTGTTTCCTTCCTTCGAACACTTGAAACAAGTCAACAAGAACAAACAACAAACATGATAACATACAAATTGCATTCATCCTACTTAATAGGTCAAGAAGAATTAATTCATACATATGTGAGATGACATTTCATGTATGAAATCAATAGATAGTTGCATCTATATTAGCTCAAGAAGAGATTACAACTAGCGTCTTGACGTTGTTGTTATCCTTTGACAAATCCAGGTTCCCACACACTTCTGTTAGCATTCCATGGATGGCCTCAACAATGATAGTCTCAAGGCTCTTCCCTTTAGGCTTCACACCAAATCAACTCACAATTCTCCCTTAAACACAAACTAGAGAGCTACAAAGTATGGATAACTTGTTGATTACTCCAAACAAACTTAATTAGCACTAGCACACACACACTAGCTTGTGCTTGGGAAAAGTGAAGGTTTATATAGCTTGAATGGATGGGAGATGGTTCCTATTCTCATGGGAGAAGGCCTTATCTCTTGGGTTAGTTCCATCCTAATAGGGGAAAGGAGCCTAAACTAACCTCCTCGACTCCATCCAACCTAACCATTTACTAGACTTCCATTACGAAGCTTCTGGAGTTAGAAGCTTCGGCTTATTATTTAAAAGACTTTCCAAAAGAGGATTGACACAACTAGAACAAGGATCAGTCGCTCCGGTTGGTGCTAGGGACAATTGTAATCCCTGCATATCGATGCGAGGAGGACACAGGTCATTAGCGCCAGTCTTGTAAAGTGGGAAAAACAGAAGATTTTTGGGAAATGATGCAAAAGGGAATTGTTTTGCTCATGAAGAGGGACACAATGGGAGTTTCTTCATGAAGGGAAAGCATGTAGGGTTCACTGTAGAGGTCCTCTAGTATCATGGAATGGGGAGTACAGGGACGGTGACAAAATTTTGTGTAACAGATGCCCCCTAAAGCGTGAGGGCCAAACTAGAGTGAGGGGTGAAATGCTTTATGAATTAGTGCGCGGAACCAGAGTCTGTCTTCGGAAAAACTACAAGCAAGTATAGATACATATACATTACTGAAAACTTTGTCAAATGATACATGAATCGTGGTATGGATGCATCCATCCAGAGAATGATCATGTAAATGGATCTAGGCATGGGCACAACCATCCGATAATGAGGATCATATCGAAACCAAGGTATGGTCACAACCATCCAATAATGAAAAGGATCACATATGACAACTTATGGTATGGTTGCAACCACACATCTGAAAGAGACATGCATATCAACACAATCATGTCACACTGCCTTGCAACCTGGACTTTTGTAATCTGAGCCCAGAGTCTTGCACTCCAACACGGCCCGATCAAAGTACAAATTATAACATGTGAATAGATGTGTTGACGTCGAACATGCTAGAAAATCACTTGATTACCAGCCGATAATGTAAACTATTAATAAGCGTGAGAGAAACCACCAATAATGACAATCGTCCAACGTACAATCAACACAATTCATGGAATGTGAATAAAGAAACTGAAGTCGAACACTCATGAAATCACCCGATCAAAAGCCAATGATGTGAATTTGTCATGGAGTGTGAAGAACTTGCCATTAGGGCATGCAAGCTCTAAGGTACTGGAAGGGAGTCCCTTGGTCAGCTTCCTAGATAATGAGCTGAAGTCGATAGGAAGTGAAGTCAATAGGAAGTGACCATGTCGAAGGAGGGCCATGATGTATCCCACATCATCGACCCGAGACAAAGGGATGCAAAAATGATTTTGGCTGAGACAGAGAATCAGGGGTAAATGTAACTACATAAGGAAAACTCTTGAACATATCGGTGACACGACTCTGGAGTTTGGCAGCTTTTGGATCCATAGGATCGGTGGTCATGATGACATGGCAGAGATCAAATGGAAGGCAAAAATAAATAACCCAACCTAGGAAGGTCAACAATAAAAATGAGGATATCCCAACCTGACACGAAACATAAAGTGTCATGTTCAAGAGCGAGCTGCCGACATGACTAATTGAATTTCCAAATTTCCCCCCACCATTTCTGGCAGGTACCCCAATTATTTTTTAATCGCAAGCTTGAAGGGGATAACATATGCTTGCACTGTAAGTCCATCCTTCAGATGAATCCAACCTAGTAATTTTAACGAGCCCGAGGAAGGAGAAGCTCATGTTCTTCATGGTGACGAATCCGATGTCGTTTAATATTTTAACGAGTCTGACAAAGGTAAAATTCGATATCTTTTTCATGTTTAGGGAGTTTGAAAAAGATATGGAAAAGAAAACTCCACATGGTCCCTTTTCGTGCATTTGTGTCCCTTGAGCCCGAAAAGGTAGAAAACAATACTCGAGAGAACTGCTTGACCATTTCAATCAAGGAGTACCTTTTTTGTAAATAGTTCATCCCAACCCGAAAAAGAAGTAAACATATACTGGGTAAATGACATTTCTCAGCCTTTAACAAGTTCAAAATGACAAGAGCTCGGAAATTTTTTCGTGTTTAAAAGGTCGGAAAAGAGCTTGAAAGTGGACCTCCCATTTTATTCTCTTTTATGAGTCAAAAGGGAAAAATACTCAGCAAACTTTTCATTTGAGTTTTATGAACCAAGAAAAGAGCTTAAAGGTGGCTCATCTTGGAGGAACAAGTGGTATAAAAGGTAGAAACTGGTTCCAGTTATGATGGAACTGCTCAAAACATGTAATGGTCAAGAGGCTGGCTAATAAAACCACTCATTGTTGCGGTTCCTCGGAAAGGAAAAAACAACCAAGTGAAATCATATGATCGGCCAAAGAGATGGTGGCAATGGAATAAAACAACCAAGCCTCATCTAGTAGAAATCAACTGATTAAAATGGAAATCATGAGATGTAAATTGAGCATGGGTTCATTTTTACACAAGCCTAAACCATGGAGAACTCTGCTTGGATTCGATTTCATGTTTCCACAAGCTTGAAACAAAAAAACATTCTTGAGTTTGGTTTCATTTTTACACAAGCTTGAAACAAAAACAAACTATGCTTGAGTTAAGTTGGCATGCCCCCAACATAATGGCTCAATTCGAGGTACATGCACCCCAAGCTTCATTTCATTTAGCTAGGTAGATGAAATGAAGGTTCATTTTCAGGATCTAGGAAAGACTTGACTGTGATCTTACAAGATCTTAGGCAAAGACCCAATTTTGAAAAGGGAGTTGCTCATTTTTTAATGAAGCTGACATAGTAAAAGAACTATCGTTGGACATCTGTTTCATTTTTTAACGATTTTGATATAGGAATAAACTGTCCATGGGACTCCTTGATTCATTCTTTAATGAGCTTGACACAAGACAAGGAACTACGATCACATCCCTTGTTTCATCTTTTAAGGAGCTTAACACAATACAAGGAACTGTGCTCCACTCCTTGATTCATTTTTTAACAAAGTTGTCACAAGAAAAGGAACCATCCGCATGACTCCTTGTTTCATTTTTTAATGAGATTGACTCAAGACCAGGAACTATCCTCACGAATCCTTGTTTCATTTTTTAATGAGGTTGTCACAAGAAAAAACTATCCTCACACGTTGTTTCAATTTTTTTAATGAGGTTGACACAGAAAAAGAACTATCCTTGAAGTTTGATCATGGACCATACGAGAACATGTCTCGCAACAGGTCCTCACTAGATGGAAGAACCACACTCTGGGAGGAATACATGTCATTTGGTACCAAAGATAGATCAGGTTCCAAAGTCCCCAGTACATAATGTACTATACCGTCTGCATGATCATCAGCAAACACAGGGATGAAACAGGTAGCCACATAATTGACCTGTGGCGAGGAAGGTACTTCTTGCAAACAAGAGCCTATAGGGGATGATGGTTATAAAGGAGGTGCCTGGTGACCAATAAACGACAATTGATCAATGGTCATTATTCTCCCTTCATGTGGAAAACAAACCACATGGAAAAGTGAAGAAATAAGAACTCCCATGACATAAACATAGTCGTGTCCAAGGAGAAGTTTTAAATCTAATGGAACTTGGACTACCATCATATCTATATAGACGGTCTTTCATCCCAAAGTAATAGGGAACTTTATAAGGATCCCTAAGGGTTGTTTGGTTCCTCCGTTGAAGGCCAACAGATTCTGAGCGACAGACATAAGTTGTGGGGAACCCAAAGCTTGCCAAGTAGTAGAAGGCATGATGCTAATAGACGCGCCTTCATCTAATAGAGTGCCATGAACTACCATATTATGGGCTTGTATTGTGATTTGGAAAGTCACATAATATGGGAGGTGGAATGCAGTCAATTGACTCCAAGCAAAAGAAGAAACAAAACTACTTGGTGGGGGTATCATATGATTGCCCCCATGCTATACATGAATAGGATAAGGACTCTCTGGAACAAAAGAGACAAGAGGGTCACTCTTTAATTCATGGGAATATGAGGAGATGAGAATAACATGAGTTGTATGATCACTACTTTCTTTGGGAACAGAGTGAACAACTGAAGACGGAGCCAAGTCGACACTCTTTTCGAGCAATGGTTGGTCGGGAATAGACACAAAAGATTCATGCTCAGGAAGAGTAGGATGGGCAAGAGATGAATCCAAGTCAATATCTTTACCAACTAGGAGAGGGTTAGAAGAAAGCCTCTGATAACCAATAGGAAGTTGAGATTGAGGAGCTGCAAGGTTTTTCAAAACTTTGGAAGCTTATCCATAAGAGGACGAAGGTGAAGAAGATGCATCCCTTCACATAACCTGTAGGGGAATATAATATTTCCTGTCTTCTTACCATCATTAGTTGAAGGCGTAGAATCAACATGATCTCCAGAGGGCGACAGGGATGGTCGTTCAGGTCTTGAGACCATACCTCTAAGACTTTAGGAATGCTAGGATAGTCTCTAAGGAGATGGTCACCCTTACACGGCTTGCAAGGGAATCTAACCTTCCGTGGAGGATTAGAAGGTTTGTCTACAGGAGGTGCATTTGGAGTTACAGTGGCACGGTTGGCCTCTCGCTTATCTGACTTCTTCTTATTCTTCTTCTTAGCCTCCTAGTTACTAGATTTCAAGCTTTCACCACGCGAAGTAGAATAAGAAGAGGAAGAAACAAGGGAAAATGGGGAGAGGTCAACCTTAGAATCATCATGACATGATTCAAATGAAGGGGACGTTTGGATAGGATTTGGGACACACATGACCACTGAGGTTGAAAAAAACCAGACAGGTAGACCAATGGTTAACCGAGGAAGGGACAATGTCACCATATAAGGAGCACCACTGTTTCCAAAAGAAATAAAAGGACCAAGATTCCTATTCGAGGGAAATCATTGACTGGTAGATTCTGGAAATGTTTCCATTGGAATTGAACCTAAAGAATTACTAAGGAATATAAATTTAACCAAGAATATTTCGTGGGAAGTTTATTTTAGAACACTGAAACAAAATTTGCCTTTTCATGTTTTAAGAGTCGAGAAAAGGGAAAAAGGTGACTCTAGTTGCTTTCAAAGTTAACAAGCTCGAAAGGACAAGTGCTCAATGATATTTTAAATTTAACGAGTCAAAAAGACCAAAATGATGGCTCTGAATAATCTAGGCAAAAGAATTTCCAGGTAATTGTGAATTGCAGAATACCTCTTGGCAAACCGAGAAGTACGGGTAGACAATCTCCCTGATTGATGTGTTTTGTGTATCATGTTTACAAGGCAACAGACTCATCTTCCTATGGATAAAGGATTGCAGACGTAGTGGGGTATCCCTTCATATACACAATGGTACGAGGAGCACAAGCCCGTACTAGCGCTGTCTAGTGCTGAAGCGAACGACAACTGCTAGGTTTAAAGACGTTAGAACACGTCTCTAGCCTAGAAAACTAAATGTGAGCGTTAAGTTTCAATGCTTCCTTAGGTTAATTCAATGAATTTTAATGGTTTATCTTGAATTAGGTTTCAATTACAAGGCCCTACTGCTGTCATCTGAAAAAACTCCTACATGCAGCTATATGAGAAAAGAGATATTTGTCTTTGATGAAAATCAACACTAATTGAGGTATAGAGAGCACACAATCAATGAAACAATCAAAGAATGAAATATTTCACTAAGATATGTCCTAAATGCACTTAATCTTCCCTTGAGAACAAAATAAGTTTCATTTCATTTCCATGCCTATGATGATGCAATTCTAGCTTCTCAATAACGCTATTAATGCAATATTTTCATTTAAGTAAACTAGAATGATGTTGTTCTTTTCATAAAATGCAAAATGAATCTTTCACATAAAGCACTTTAATGAAAATTTTCTGAGTTCTGAACACACAAGCATCGATCAAACCTAAAGCATGATAAATGAAACTAAAAGCAACTTCTTCCCTGAATCGAAAAAACCAAACACATAAATGTTGCATTCGACAAACCAAGCAAATTATGTAATCTATGCTTGGAAAGAGAAAAGAGACACTCAAAATGAGAGAAAAAATGAGAATCTTCCACTCATTCAATTGAAAATGAAGCAATGAAGATGTTGCGACTGAAAGATGGACTAAATGAAGCATCAAATCAACAACTTGACACAATGAGTAAACAAACAAATTAATGGTAATTAACCTAGGTGCCCGAGGGTCATAGAAACCATCCAAAAAACTCAAAAAAAAAAATCAAGCAATGAAACTTCAAGCCAATCAATCAATCAAAACAAGCAAACAAAGCATCATAGTCACTTCTGGGAGGAAGAAGAGAGTTTGAGGGTCAAGACACACTGGTAATGGAATGGGAGAAATTCTGTTTTTTTCTTAACTTAGAGACCGGAGCGACTGCCTAACTGACAACTAGCGCTAATAGGCACAACTGGCATGATTGACTAGTACTATAACTAGCGTTGATGGCCTGATCTGCGCGACTGCCTAACTGACAACTAGCGTTGATCGATGGATTCAAAGAAAAAATAAAAAGGAACTTCACATAGGGCCAGACTTAACACATCAGAGGGTGGGGTAAACCAAGCAAGCACACAAACCAAGTTAAATGAAGCTTTCTAGTAAGGGAAAATGTAGCCTAAACAAGCTACAAGGCAGAAATCAAGAAGCAAGGCACACCAGTCGAGATCTAGGGTGAACCCTAATCTTCAGCTACAGGCACCGGTGCGACTGCATAATTGACAATAAGCACCAGAAGGGGGTCAACGCGACTGTTTCTGAGTATGTCGCACTGATCAGTGTGACTATTAGTGAAATAAGCACACTGATCGAGGATGCAAGGAAAAAACAATTTTTTTTCGAAGGCTGAGACTAGACTTACTATTGTAAATTTTAGACCCAGAGCAGTAAACAAGGCAAAGCAGACATAACTAAATGGAAATGGCGATGCTAGAAAATTTCACACAAAACCATGAAATTAAAAACAAGCAAATAGAAGGATTTGTTCCCTAGCGGAGTCGCCAATTTGTGGTGCAGGTAAATTCTAAGTGCGGACACAAACAATACCTCTAGCCCAAGAGGGCGGGTCTAGCCACAAACAAACAATCTATGGAATATCTCTTTAGGCTAGAATCAAATAAGAGGGCCTACCTCTTAGTACACTATTCCGCTTGGTGACAATCTTGCTTCCTCACTCCAGATATCTTCTGTTTCCTTCCTTCGAACACCTGAAACAAGTCAACAACAACAAACAACAAACGTGATAACATACAAATTGAAGTCAACCTACTTAATAGCTCAAGAAGTATTAAGCCATAAATATGTGAGATGACATTTCATGCAAGAAATCAATCGATAGTTGCATCTATATTAGTTCAAGAAGAAATTACAACCAGCGTCTCTACGTTGTTGTTCTCCTCTGACAAACCCGGGTTCCCACATACTTCTGCTAGCATTCCATGGATGGCCTCAACAATGATAGTCTCAAGGCTCTTCCCTTTAGGCTTCACACAAAACCAACTCACAGTTCTCCCTTAAACACAAACTAGAGAGCTACAAAGTATGGATAACTTGTTGACTACTCCAAACAAATATTAATGAGCACTAGCATACACACACTAGCTTGTGCTTGGGAAAAGTGGAGGTTTATATAGTTTGAATGGATGGGAGATGGTTCCTCTTCTCATGGGAGAAGGCCTTATCTCTTGGATTAGTTCCATCTTAATAGGGAAAAGGAGCCCAAACTGACCTCCTCGAATCCATTCGGCCTAACCATTTACCAGACTTCTGTTACGAAGCTTCTAGAGCTGGAAGCTTCAACTACTTATTTAAAAAACTTTCCAAAAGAGCATCAGTGTGACTGGAACAAGGCTCAGTCGCTTTGGTCGGCATTAGGGATAGTTGTAATCCCTACATATCAGCGCGAGGAGGACACAAGTCATTAGCACCGGTCTTGTAAACGGGGAAAAACACAATATTTTTGGGAAATGATGCAAAAGGTAATTGTTTTGCTCATGAAGAAGGACACAATGAGAGTTTCTTCATGAAGGGAAAGCATGTAGGGTTCACTGTAGAGGTCCTCCAGGATCATGGAATGGGGAGTACAGGGACGGTGACAAAGTGTTGTGTAACAGATACACCCGGCTTTCTTATCAGTTTGACTCGAAAAGAAAGTCTGCATAATTCAGTTTGAAGAAATTGGCTAAATTTGGTTATTGTATCTCGCGCAAGGCAATTTGAATTCACTCCAATGCTGATTGTGCAATCAGCATCAAAACGTCCATATGTAAAACCTCTCTGTTTACAAATAGATAAGGCGAAACCATCCATTTCGTGAAGCACCACATTCATAAGGAGCGGAAGAAATACTGCTCCCTGGGGAATTCTCCTATTGTAGAGGTATAATTTGTCCTTATCATCCAAAATAGGGAGTAGATAGGGAACGTCATTATTAGTTCTAAGATAGGTGTCTTATATGGTGTTTCTCCAACTAAGAAATTAATGTCGAGTGTTCTATTTGATCAAAAACACTTTTGACATTTGCATGATGGACCTTTTTTTTTTTTTTTTTTTTTTTTTTTTTTTTAATTATTATTATTATCTCGGTCCACTTTTGTACTTCCGCAAAGAAGGAGTGAGTTCTCACAGATGGGTGAACCCCGTATGAAATTGGAAGAAAGATGCATTCGCATATTGCTTCCAACACATTGGTGACGGACCTGTGCACAACCTGATCAATTGGTGAAGAGATTGGTATTGGAATTTTTTCCATAGATTTGGGCTTAGAAATAAATATTCTATGCATTGGAGAAAATTCGAAGGTTCCTTTCAATAATGCACAAGAGATATCAACCAAGCGCTCCTTCGAGATACCTGAAATGGTTTCATGGGTGGTTGCAAGAGTCATCAATCTCGGGTGAGCTTGTATCTCTTCGTAAGCTATAACTAGATTATCTAGGTGTAAAACATTATATAACAAATGGGTTCACCATCCTTTAGAGTCTTGTTATAACAAATTACGTGGCAAAGCACTCAAATACAAGGGGGTACGACTTAATTGATTCATAAATTAAATCAATATGGTTATAACCAAGAATCAAACAGTTAGAGAGCACCCTGAGGCTTATAAGGGAAGGAATGTATCACTAACGACATCTCCTCCTGGCCTTTTGCCTTTGGAGCGTCCTTACCCTAGAAGGTTATCACTTACTTTCCTTCTAGCGGGTGGGATACCCTGACCGTCACTACAGGTATTACCTGAGCATAGCGATTTTAGGTACAATGACTCTTAGAGGTAGAAGGGCGAGTGAATTTGTACCTCTCCATTCTAAAAAGAAATAAAATATCTAATAAGAATAGGAATAGATCAATTTTTGGATAATGAAAGATCTCTGTAATATGAAAAAATAGGCCTTCCCATCGAATCGACAACATAGACAAACCCTGCCTTACAAAAAACACCAATCAGACATCTTATCCTGTGAATTTGAAGCTCACAGTTCTTACAATGGATATGAAAAACCTCTACAAAAAACCACCATCTGGTACGAAAAGACAGTTAAATACAAATTTATTTTTGTAGCTAAAACAAGGGTTCCTCCTATGAATTCAAGTTAAGTTAAGAAACCATCCTACAAGAGAGAAGCTTCATTAAACAACTTATCCACTCGTGCCTTGAATTCACAGCATACATGTGAAAATGAAGTAATCTCAAAAGAGGCTTATATTTTTTGGACAATCTTCATAATTGGGAGCAGGCTGAAATTACCAATGTTCCATATCCATAGAATTGAATTTTTTCAATCCTCCTTCCTCTGCAAATTTCAACAAAATCCAAGGGGTACAAAATTCATGTCGATTGTTTGAACCTTGGCCAGCAAAATACTTCAGCTTAAGGTAGTTCATAGAGTCAAAACAACCCTTGCTCCACATATACTAGGGTTTCCTTGACTTGCTCCATCAAAGAAGCCTCAAGGCCTTTCATGGTCAATACATGGCATTAATAAGATTCTAGGAGAAATCTATTTGAGAAGTACTTCATTATCAACTCAAGCCATTCTAACCTTGGATGCTAACTATGCAGATGTGATAACCAAATCCTAGAGATCATTTGATTTTGGGTCCCCCAAATCCCATAAGAAAACAAGGAGGCCAAAGCCTTATATGGTGCTATTGTCTTATCATATAACCATTCAAAAATCCAATCAACCAAAGTCATCTTTTCCCATTTAGATTTTCCCATTGTTGCTTGAGTAACCTCATTCCAGACTACTCTAGAAAAAGGATAAGTCACAGAGATAACTGATCCACAATTTTCTCACTACTCTTGTAAAATATACATCTTGTTGTCCCTACTTAGTTCCTCTTCTCTTCATTATCCAAGGTGAACAATTTATTGGCTAGGGCTAACCACAAGAGAATGATGTAGATTAGATCTACTGAAGAAATCTTGGAGGAGAAGAGTTTAAAAGAAAGAGCCAAAAGAATAAAAGTCCTATTCAACCCAACAACACTAGAATAGGTGCAGGAATTATATAAGGGCAATATTTTCCATAAAATATAGGAAATACCTAATCTATTGGAAGGAAGA
>APFE030818152.1:2901-32488 GCA_000404065.3 Pinus taeda | reverse complement strand
TGAACAAGGGACATTAATGTATTCTCATTGTTTATCAACATGAGGACTTGCCATTAAGGCATGCAAGCCTCAAGGTGTTTTTACAAAGAACTTAGACTCAAAGGACTATGGACTCAATAATTTGCATTGAAGCAAGGCTTATTTGCGGAATGAAAATGACAGGAAATGGAAGATAAAAATAGAAGATGGCAATGGAGAGTAAAAATGGAAATGGGCAATAAGCATGTGAATGAGCCTCTTTCTTTTATTTGTGGGTTATGAATGGACAAAAAGAAATGGAAAGTGGATGTGAATGTAAATGGAAAAGTATGAAGTGAAATGAGGTGAATGGTTTATTATGAGGTATGGATGTGATGGATGGATGGATGCGATGGATGTGATGGAGACAATAATATCTGAAAGTTTTTCAAGTGTTTGGATCTAATTTTGCATCAGCATATTTCCTCTTTGTTGTTCATCATCCTCTTATGAAACAAATTGGTCTCTTAGAGAGACACCATTTTCTTGTAGTCATTTGTCCTTCCTCCTGAAACCTGCAAAAAAACTAATACTTCTTCTGCAATGGAATGTAAGATTATCAAAGGAGAGAGGTGATCAATCTCTCTAGTTATGATATTTACACACAAAACTTAAGAATTTGTATTAATGAAACAAGTTCTCAAAGGAAAAATCAAAATAATTTATACCTGCTTTGAAATTGGTGCCCCCAAGTTGAATGTTGCTTTTTTTTTCAGCAATTTATTTCATTATTTGCCATTTCAAACTCTAATGTTAGATTTCTCATTGTATATATCTTGTTGAGACCTTTCCAATGATACTTAAATCATCAAAATCTGATTTTGTATGAAAAAGATAGGCTGATTTGAACAATGAGGTTTTTCTGGCTGCGGAATTGGACTTTAGCTGCGGAATGTGAATGGTTCTGTAGCTAAAAATCTTGAATACAAAGTTAGCCATTCATCTTTCATCATCAGTCCAAAATTAATCAATACCTTCAGAAAAGTGAGCAAATAACTTATTCATTTCATTGATTCAAAATTATTATTTTTTTCTTGATATGCAGCGACTTAGTGTGGCGACTTAGTGATAACACACAACTTTGACTTCCCTTTGACCAGGGTCTTTTTCATCAAATTGGATCGAATGAATAGGACACCATCCATGTACCAACATTCCCTCAGCTACCCATGTGGCTTGTTTTGCTTGATGACACCTGCAACATAGAGTTTAACAAAACAGTTGTGGAATCCGGGGTTGGCTGCGGAAAACCGGGATCAGCTGCGGAAACCCTGTGTGAGCTGGCAACTAATGAAAACAGAGTGTGGAAAGTACTGTGAAATGGAGTGGCTGTGTGCGTGGAAGAGGGAAAAAATGTGGAGGAGTGAAGGCTACACCCAAGCAACAAAGCCATGACTCCATTATCAAGTGGAAGATCAGTAATTCTTTCTTCTTTATCCAACAAAACTAAACGAAAGTCCCTCAGATTTTTACAGTATTCTCCAACAGCCTCCAATGCCAAGTTGCTTATATCTATTACATGAATAGCAATAAACTCCAAATTGAGGCAGCCTTGAGCTATCATGGAAAGCCCTCTGTCTCCAATCACATTCCCTACCTCTAGAACTTCAAGGTTAGTGCATAAATGAAGTAACTTGCAATGATTTTCTGCTGAAAGTATTGTAGAGGGTTCCACATTAACTCCATTCACGGAACCAGCATGAAGCTGCTCTAATTCTTCCGAACTCATGGTGTAACCTCTTGGAGTACATGGATTTATAACAATTGTTAACAGGTGTTTTGTTTTATTTAGAGTTGTTATTAAGAGGTGGCAGAAGTTATATGAAATGGAGTGGATGTCCATGTAAACAGAGAAAATAAAAAACATAATGAAAAATCGAAGCGCTTGTATACATAGGAAAGCTACGGAGGTGTAAGAGAGAAGCTCAGAATAATACGGATGTAAAAGAGCCATATCCAACCAGTTCAAGTGATGGAATTAACCGTTAAATAGGTGCTTGGAGAAGTATTGTATTCAATTGGAATACATCTCTGTTGTTGGCTGTTAAACTGAAATACAGTCACAGAGGTTGCATGAGATTGTTAGTAATTAAAGACACGTAAACAAGATTAAATGCTAGCACGTACTAGGTTTCCAAATTGGTTTTGTCTTCTCCAAGCACGCTGAGTCAAAACAACAAACTGTTTATCAATTAAAATCCGTTTTTCTCTCCCGCGGCCTGCAAACATGGGCTCCAAAGAACTGCAGATTTCTCCCAGACCGCCACAAATTTTCTCAAATGGTTTCTGGGTTATCTATTTGACCCACCTGGAAAAAAAACCCATGTTTTATTTTCTTCAAATTCACTACCATTTGGGAAAATAGAGCGTGTAAAGTTTGACATTTGTCTGCTGTTTACGTTTTTTCTCTGAGTTAATTTTTTTTCTCTGTTCTGCACTTTATGAATTTGTTGCATTTGGCTGTAAAAAATTTTGAATCAGAGGTAGGACAATTTGCTAGCGGTAGTATGCGCAATGTTAAAACACATCATTTGGTTTTAGCCTCAGGTATTCAAATGCAATTCGTGAAGTGAAATGCTCTATAAAATAGATTTCAAAGAAAGATTGTGTACAGTCAACAAATATGGGGAATGAGCGAATTGCCAATAACCAAGAATCCAAAGAAGTTTGCGAAGCTTACAATGGAGATCATGAGCTCAGCATTTTCTCTAAGTATTGGTGACTGCAACATGCTTTAAGCTTCTACTTTCAATCTATTTGCACAGTTTATGTAGGCCTCCATAGGTTTCAGATTTTGCCATGATTGAGAATTTTCCTATGTTGGCTTTCCAAAAACATTCCAAAATCAAAGGCTTCCTATATGAATAAGATGCACAGTTCAAATGAATGCAAATCAATTGCTTACAAAGGGATAAGAATTCACTGAAACGAAATCATGAAGAGGCCAAAACATCAAATCAATATGCAGATTTTCTATTGAGGCCAAAAAAAACTAGGAATGGAGATAGCTATATAAGCTGGTTTTTTTTCAATCTAAGCTGGGTGACTAGGATAGGATCCATGTCGGGACAATCTTGGAGATGCCCATGTGGTCGGTTTTTCCATTGGACATTTGTAACCTGCTAAACCTTGAAACAGCTGCGGAATCCTGTGCTAGCTGCGGAATCGGGGCAGTTTCTACAGTTGAGTTGCAAAACCTTATTAAAGCAGGATACAGTGTTTTGAAGACCACTACAACGCATAACCAGACAATTTTGGTCAATTTGAACCTATCAAAGCAATTGAGTTTCATTCATTTCATCTTTTTTTTTATTGAATCAATTGAAATGTTGAAGTTTATTTTGTCTCCTTTTTTTCTTTTTTTCTTTTTTTTACATAATAATTCTTTTCCTGATCCTCTAGATCACACAAAGTGCAAGAAGAGAGCATACTCAAGCATTATTAACTTTTTTTCAGATGTAAGAAATAAGGTCTCCTAATTACACTTACCCGGAAATGGCGCCAAAATGTCTAGTCAATTTAACGTCTTAAATTTCTCTACATAAATTATCAATCCGGGTATCGTAAACTGATGAAGTGTGGTGCACTATATGTGCTTAGTTAACCTTTCTCTTACTTCGTTGTTTTATAGTTTATGTTGTTTTTGGGTTTTTGTTCTTGTTGGTTTTCTAAAGTGTCAATCAAAATAAAATGCAATAACCAAACAATGAGCTAGTGACTATGAGACCCAGTATCCTCGCTGCTTCAGCAAAAGGACAAGATGATTCTATCATGTCATTAGTTCAATCAAAATAAAATGCAATAACCAAACAATGAGCTAGTGACTATGAGACCCAGTATCCTTGCTACTTCAGCAAAAGGAAAAGATGATTCTATCATGTCATTAGTCATTAAAAGGCTATGTGCATCACTAATCTACAATCAACTTGAAAGCAATTTATGTACAACTAATATACATAAGCATAACAAAACTAAATGCAAAATTAAATGACAACTATAAAAGGCAGGGGCCCCTCTACCACCTATGAAATCAAAGCAAAATTGAACACACTTGCATGAATTAAAATTGCATGAATGAAAATTCTAATCTATCAAACTTGAAAGTAATCAAATCAAATCAAAACAATATTTAAAAAATGAAATCTATTCTGCCTTACATTCTACAAAGCAATATTTACAAAATGAAATCTACTCTACCTTACATTCTAATGTGCTCCATGACATCTACTTCACATCTCCTTCCATGTTGAGAACATCAAAGCTTTATTCAAATTCTTCAAAAGTACAAACTACAACAAAGTTCTCCAAAGCTTCCAAAAGCCATCAAGGAAGAACTACAATCTTAAGAACTAGGGACTAAAGACTAAAGACTCTCATAAGCTAAGCTTAAGAACTAACTAATGAAGGAGAAAGATCTCCTATTTATACAAAAAGATGAGAGCCATCTCATTAATGATAATCCATGAATTTCTCCCTCTACCTCTAGAGTCCTAATCAAAATAGGAATTGATAAGACACATGTCTTTTTAGAGTTACAATACAATTAGGATATGTGACACATATCCTCATGATCCCATGATTATTTCCACTCAAATTTCGAATTTGGCCTTAGAGTGCCACATAAGGGTTTTCTAGAAGCCTCCTTTCAACCTATACATGTCAACAATCTCAATCCATTGGTTAGGTATAAGCTTATGCACATTATTTCCTAATTTTTAACCACAAATTCACTTAAAAGGCTTAGAATTAATAAATATTGGAAAAAAATAAATGTGGCCCAATGATAATGAAAGTGGGATGAATGTGGTGAAATAGTAGTGAAATGGAGGTGATATCATGGACATAATAGTGAAAGTGTAATGGAAATGAATGACATTTTCAAGACTCAACACATGGCATTAATAATATTCTAGGAGAAATCTATTTGAGAAGTACTTCATTATCAACTCAAGCCATTCTAACCTTGTGTGCTACCTCTACAGATGTGATAAACAACTCCTGAAAGATCATATGATTTCAGGTCCCCCAAATCCCATTAGCAAACATGCAGGCAATATCCTTATATGTTACTATTGTCTTATCATATAGCCATTCAAAAATCCAATCAACCAAAGTCATCTTTTCCCATTTAGATTTTCCCATTGTGGTTTGAGTAACCTCATTCCAAACTATTATAGAAAAATGACAAGTCACAGATAACTAATCCACAGTTTTCTCACTACTCTTGTAAAATATACATCTTCCTGTCCCTACTTAGTTCCTCTTCTATTCATTATCCAAGGTACACAATTTATTGCCTAGGGCTAACCATACAAGAGAAAGATGGAGATTAGATCTGGTGATGAAATCTTGGAGGAGAAGAGTTCAAAAGAAAGAGCCAAAAGAATAAAAATTCTATTCAACCTAGCCACACTGGAATAGGTGCAAAAGTTATATAAGGGCATGATTTTCCATAAAAGATAGGAAGTACCTAATCTATTGGAAGGAAGAGGAGAACATAATGAAATTATAAATGCATAAAAAATAAATTCGGTGCTAGAAAATATCAAAGAGGACATTAACATGTATGAACCAAGGTCCACTAGAGAAAGTGGGAGAGGTGGGGGAAAGGGGAGGTATTCTCTTGACCATGAGTCATTGGGTGAGAATGATTTGATCCAATCTTCTTCTCATTGAAATATGCAAGGAAGCTACTTGTGCTTTGGGATCATTGAGTTTATTGTGGATTCTTTGGGATGATCACATTGGTTCTTGTTAAAGTCGTAGCACTCTTGAACATTAAAGTTAGGAGCCATTAATGTTTAAGTCACATTATATGGTGAATACGTGACCAATGAAATATAATATCAATATTTATGTTAGAGGTTAAGTGGTTAAACTACCTAACAAGGAGGGTTCTATAAAGAAGTTAGATATGATGAACGATGTGTGTGTTGGAGATGTAAGGATGAAACTTTATCATCAAATATTTTATATTCTATGTCCATCATTGTCTTACATCTATGTGTGTGCCTTGACCATATGGCCTTGATATTGGTTGAATATTACTCCCTTGAGAGTTTTTGTTTTTGCTTGGATCACTATTGTTTTTGATGATCGTGAGATTTTCTCTAACCTCCAGAAAATCCCTCTCAGTTCAAGTACTTCTTGTGTCTCTAAACTTCCATGATGGATTAGTGTACTACTATGTTTGCTGTCATTAATGATTTTCCTCAGCAAATAGATGCATCTCTGTAATAAATATCCAACTTACAAATGTTTTTGCATGTTTAGATAGATTCATGATGGATTTGGATAAACTAATAAAGAATCTTGGCACAATAATGAAAGAGATTTACACTAATGATTGAACTCATTAGTGGAGAGGAACTTGCTATAATAAAATATTGAAAAACTAAAAGTTGTCTTTCTTATCTTCTTGATGGTGAATACTATATAGGATATACAAATATAGTTCACCGTCCAACTATTTTTTTGGTGTTGTTTTCATTTGTGTTAGATATGAAGTGCCTTTCCTTGTTTATTGCTTGATGCAAAACCAAACTTGTAGTAGTTTTTTTCCTTCAGCAATGGTCTCAATTCATTACTGCATCTCTTCGTTGGTTGCTACTAGTTATCACCATTGAGGTAATCCATCTCAAGAATTGTAAAATCTCTATAGCGACAACATTTTAAACCAAGGGCTGAATTCTTTGTGTTTGGTGTCGAGGAATGAATATGCATTATGTAGGTCCATGTAAGAGATATGAAATGCAGATCTTTACACATAGGTTGGTTTGTTTGATAATTTACCATATCGTTAATGCTTTGGGAATTCTATAGAGAATTTTTTCCTTTCACTGCAAGGTTCCATGTACAATTTTGAAGTTGTAGTTGCTTAGTGAAATATTTAGAAATTTTGATGTATCTCGTAAATTTTTAATTCAGTTGGAAAAACAACATTTAAGTTATAACCTAGAAGCACCATTTGAACTGAAAAATGGTAGCAACATCATGTTCAAATGGGCATGCAATACACATAATGCAATGGGGTTTTTATCAACTACTAAAATGCCACACATTTGTGATTTGTTAATGGCCTACCATAATCTCCACGTAGAAATAGAGGACTTTTTTAATTAACTAAACACAAATTTTATTAACTTCAAACATGCTTATTTAATTGAAATATTCTCTTACCAGCAACAAATGCTAGGGCCTAAGGAGGACTTATTTTAGAATGAGCAACCTCAATTATCTATTAGTGGTTTGGGACTTTAGTAAGGTATGTGGTTTAAGATTTATTTGAGACGATTTAAGAGGATCCACGAAAGAAAAAAGAGAATTTTGGATTTAAAACTACTGCCAAATTTTCGTGATGCTTGTTTTCTTGAAGTAGATCCTCAAGAGTGTGATTTGTTGTTTTTTTTAAAGAGAGTGTAATTAAAATTTCACATTTGAGAACTTAACGGAAAACATTGAAGCATTTTCAGATAAAATATGACACATTTTTTTATCAGTGGACTTTTGTGTCTAGAAGATATTGTCTTCAGTTGTCAGAGTTCGCATTCCATATAACCATTTCAAGAAGATGACCAATATATTTGATGTTTTCATTTGGGTTATTGTTTATTAGAAGTTTAAGCTTGAAGGTTTGTAGGATTCCATTTCTAAGAAAGTGGATTTGAAATTCAATGAAAGTTTGGACAATGATTTGTGGAAGATGGAATTGTTCACATATTTTGAGAGGAAACAAAAATAAGAATAAGAAAATAATCTTAGAGGTGATGAAAGTAGGTTCAGAAAAAATTGACAATCATGAACTCAAACAAATTTTGTGGGACATGTAGTTCAATAATATTGTAATCCACCAGGAAAGTCTTCTGCAACATTTGGAAATGAAGTGTTGACTTCATGTGTTGTGAATATTGGTGCTAAAGTTGCATCTGTTTTGTGTATTGAGGATAGAGTCGCTATGCCAACAATAGGTGCAAATCTACGATCTGGTGGGGAAGATACATCAAGGTGTCTCCTTGATCACATTCTATGATGATGACCCTCAAGAATGTCTGGTGTTATTTCTTATGTTTTTAGTGAAATAATCAATGACCCACATTGTTACGTGCCAAAAAATATAGTGCGTTGTATTTGATAAAACAAGTACCCTCAAAAAAGGAAAATCCTTTGTTACCAGTGCTAAAGTTCTATCATATATGAAACTAGGATAAGTTCTCAAATTTCTCAAAATATTTTAGAAATCAATTTTCTTTCTATTTGTTGTGGATATTATCATCCCTGTCCATTGTCTCTATAGATTTTGAAGCAACAATTCTTAATCCATCTACTTCTATGGACGATACAAATTAGATAGATCTTTGAGTGCTTAGGAATAACTATAAGCTTGACAATATTCATTTTGGGAACTTATATCTTGGACAATATAACCAAGAATCTTCCTATAAGCCAATATTATGACATAATAAGGCAATGAAAAATTAAAATTTTTACTTCTGAAGTATAATCATATCCTATTGAAATTTATGAAGTTTCTTTATCCTTAGGTTCATTAACTTTGTCACAATTGATGCAATGATAACACAATACAAAGCATCAGTGAAAGCTTCCATACCCAAAATTTTCATTGGGATGAAGTTAGAGAGCATATATTCCAGCCTCCAATGAATCCCAACACAATATAGGAGCATTGTTTTTGAATCCATGAAGGGATTTTCTCCACATTCCTTGGTAAAACTGTTGATCTATGACCTTCCCTCAAACATAGAATACTAACATTGGGTCCATTCAACTACCATACAATATTCATAAAAATTTGGGTGAAGTTTGACAACTGAGGATTATTAAGGTCATGTTGTTGTTAGAACAATTCAACCCCACTTTTTCATTTTGAATAAATTTGTATGTGTTGAGTGATCCAGGTGGATCTTCCAGACACCAGTGGCATGGAAAAGGCTCAAAATTCAAAGTGGCGGAAAGATGATTAACTTGACATTAGATCGAAATGTTCGTTGCCCTGATTCCAATGGTGTGAATGGTACTCTAATCCGAGTCTAGATGAGGAAGATAGAGGCAGTCAAAGTTTTGGTTGACTTTTGCTAAATGGGCAGGCTTAATGGAGACACAATTTGGAAGTTTTCCAGCTAACGAAATCTGGCGAAATTCGGCCGGATTCTGGAAAAAATTTTCGCCTCATTAAAATGTCTCCTTCAGTCCAAATTTTGGATTTTAAAAAACGACCATGTTGTTTTATAACTTGGAAACAAAAAATTAGTGGGGGCGGGCGACCATGACCCTGCCACCCCTGGAATTGCCTAACCGTCAATTAAAAGCAATGTTCCATCAATTAAAAGCAACGTGGGGTGGGTGGCCATGACTCTGCCACCGCAAGAACCACACAGTGGGAGCACTATATTAGTGGGGGGCGTGGGCCACCAACCCTGCCACCCCTCCACCTCACCCACATAAAACAAAGTGCCAATAGAGCTGGGGGGAGTGGGCCACCGGGACCGGTGGACCTGCCTCCCAAAAATGAAATATGACATTAACCGTAGGTTAAATGGGGAAGGGGGGGGGGGGGGGGGAATTTGATCCCCCACCACTCCTCAACAAATTTCCAACTTTACCATTACACCAATTGGTTTCGTTGGTTAATTTGCCCATCAAATTATACTTAATGCTTTTGCACAGTGTGCCAGGGTGGAGGAGCACACATGCAGTTCAAGTTAGGCTAATTTGTAGGTGGAAGAACCATGAGCAGTGCAGAGAGAGGGGCGGGACCATGATCTAGGAAATTTCTCCAGGGGGGGTGGATTTTCACTTTGTCAGATTTCAACAAATTTTATATGGTTTCAACATTTCTCAACACCACGAACACAATGGTGTTGTCCATTTCTCTAAAAGAGTTATGCATTTTTCGGCCATTTTTCAGTATGGAGGTATAAGACTCCTTTTTGTAAATGATAATTGTACTCTTCTTTCTCATGCCACTTAATGAATGAAGGCCTCCCCATTGATCGAGCAATGCTCGGAGACGTAGTCCAAATTGGACGATCCATTATCAAATTTATTGTCTTTTTTCATGCTTTGTGTGTCTCTCCTCTTCTCTCACATGCACATTAAATTTTCTATGTTTAAGCTACACTTTATTCATGCAATTCTTTAATACATCTACCTGCAAAATATCTTGGATCAAATGGTATCAAAGCAGGTCTTTGTAGATGTGAATTGCATGTTTGTATGCTAACAAGAAACAGGCTCTAAAGAGTCGAAGGGAAACTAAAGTCGTTCAATCCCGAAGCAGGGCGTGCACATTGAAGGAGAAACATGGTAGATGAAGAGGAGCTTAATTTCTGCAAAACCTTCTATGCAATGGCAGAAAATGTTGGTCATTTGCTTTCAAGGCTAGAGAAAGCAGAAGGGAAAAAGGCAGAAGAACAAGGTTCAGTGCATGGAAAGGGTGAAGAAGAACCCCCTCCTTCTCCTTCCACGAGTGAAAGTTCTTCTTCCTCTCATCACCATCATCATAGAAATTCAAGGGATGCATCTAAGAAACTTTTCTTTAAAATGGATGTCAAATTTGATCTTCCCATGTTTAACAGTGAAAGTAATGCATAAAATCTTAATAATTGGATTAGGCAGATTGAAATATACTACAGGATTTAGCAGATCGAAGAGGACGAGGCAAAGATTCAACAGGCCTCTCTTCGACTGAGTAACACCGCTCTCGTTTGGTGGGAGAGCAAATTGCGAAGCAGTAAGAGTGTGGGTAATCTTCTCTCCTCATGGCCTAGTTTCATTTTTTCATTAAAGGAACAATTTTATCCCTTGGGTTATAAGCAAAAGCCTTAATGGATTGGCAATAATTAAGTCAAGGTAGAGGTCAGGATGTTCAAAGTTTTGTAGAGGAATTTAGAAAACAAGCACTTAATTTGGGCGTTGCACTTGACTCACCTGAAGTAGTAACTAAGTATATTGGTTCATTACATAGTTACCTTAGACATCCATTATTATTTTTTGAACCAACTACTATTGACTCGGCCAGTGTAAAGGCCATCCATCTTGAGAACAGGGTAAAAAATGAAAGAGATGATCATTTCAAGAAACCACCTTTCAAACCTCCAAATGGAAAACCTGAAGTGAAAGGAAAAGGAAAGGAGAAAAGGACAGCATCAACCAAGAAAGATGAAGGAGAAAGGCCTTATTTCACTCACTACAAAAACGAAGGTCATGAAAATGATCATTGTTGGAAACTGTACCCGGAAAAGAGACCAAAGAAGTATGGAGGAAAAGGAAAGCAAAAGATAGTGGCAACTATGCAGCAAGACCTTGGATCCGATTCCGGAGATGAAGCATTAGTCACCACAGCAGGAACAAAAGGTACTCTTACACCTCATGCTAATTCTGAATCACCTGAAGGTACTAGTTCAATAGATGAGTCTCTTCCTAATGAATGAAAGAGAATTGAGCTATTTCATATTAGATTTATCATAAATCATACAAAAGTGGAAACTCTATTTGATACTGGATCCCAAGCAAACTTAATTTCAGAGTCCTTGGTAAAGAAGCTAGGCTTAGAAACCAAACCACATCCAAAACCTTACCCACTTGGATGGATACATGATAAAGCAAAATTGAATGTAACTAAGCAGTGCAAGGTTAAATTTGTGATCACTTCTAAGTTAGTGGATGAGGTAGAGCTTGATGTGATACCATTTGATATCTGTGGCATGGTGTTAGGGAGTCCGTATCTATATGATAGAAAGGAAATCTTATTCTGTAATGAAAACAAATACCAAATCACAAAAGATGGGGTAGATTATATTGTAAGGGCTCATCAAACTAAAATCAATGCCAGCCTTGTAAGTGTAGGACAATTGAAGAGGTTGGTGAATTCCAGTAAGGGTTGCATGCTTATGGTTGTAAGGGGGAAAGATGCATAATTATCCAATGCTTTCTAGGATTGTGTTCATGTGCATAAAAAGAAATTATGTGAATTGATTTCTAACTATGATGAGATGTTTCAGGATCCAAGGGGATTACCTCTAAAGAGGGAAATCCAACATTAGATCCATTTGCAACATGACGCTCCTTTACCAAATATTGGCATGTACAGGATGTCGACCATTGAGATAGAGGAGATCCAAAAGCAGGTGCAGGAACTATTGAACTAAGGGGTCATCAGACCGAGCACTTCTCCATGCGGCTCACTAATTGTCTTAGTGCCGAAGAAAGATGGCACATGGAGGATGTGCGTGGATTACCGAGCACTAAAAAAGATCACAGTGAAAAATTGTTACCCTCTTCCATGCATAGATGATTTATTAGATCAATTAAAGAATTCTATTTATTTCACCAAATTGGATTTGCATAGTGGTTATCACCAGGTCTGAATTGCAGAGCAGGATGTGTGTAAAACCGCCTTCAAGACCAAACAGGGGTTGTTCGAATGGATGGTGATGCCATTCGTACTTTGCAATGCTCCAACCACTTTCATGAGGGTCATGAATGATCTCTTTAGGCATTTCATTGATGAATTTGTTCTTGTATATCTAGATGATATTCTTGTCTTTAGTAAAAGTTGAAATGAACATGTATGCCATGTGAAGAAAGTGCTTGATGTATTGAAAAAATAAAAACTCTATGTAAAATTGTCATAGTGTGAGTTTGGGAAAACCTCTTTGGTTTACCTAGGTCATATTTTTGGTCATGGTCAGTTAAAAATTGATCCTTCTAAAGTTGAAGCAATTGTAAATTCGCCTAAGCCTACTAGTGTAACCAAGGTTCACAACTTTTTGGGTGCAGTACTATATTGGAGGAGATTTATTGCCAATTTCTCTATTACTGCAGCACCTTTACACACATTAAAAAGTGTAAAGAAAGTCTTTTAATGGGGAGGAAAGCAACAAAGTCCTTTGAAACATTGAAAGAAAAGATCAACACTGCATTGCTCTTGGCCTTACCAGATCTCCAACACCCATTCGAGATCGAGACAGATGCCAATGGATATGCCATGGGAGCTATACTGATGCAATAAAAGAAGCCGATATGTTACCATTCAGAGAATTTCTCTCAGGCTGTTAAAATATCCCACTTATGACAAGGAGTTATATGCCTTGGTCCAGAGTGCGAAAAAGTGGAAACACTACTTGATCGACAAGGAGACCATCATCCATACGGATCATCAGCCCTTGCAGTATCTTCAGTCACAAACCGAGTTGCAACAATCTCGTCATTTCAGGTGGATGGGTTTTCTTCAGTAGTTTCATTTGGTAATAAACTATAAGAAGGGAACTAGCAATAAAGTGGCGTATATGATATCTTGCCCTCCTATTTCTGCTTCTATTATTTTTCATAATGCTTCGTTATCTTTTGAAAGTTATGCTAAACAATATGCTAACAATGATGACTTTAAGGAGATTTATGCAAAACTAGCCCATGGTTCATAGGTGGACAACTATCACTTGTAGGGGAAACTGTTGAATCACCTTGGTAAATTGTGCATACCCATAGGGGAAAGGGTACATGTAATCTGGGAGGCCCACACCTCCCTTGTGTCTGGTCATTTTGGTGTTGAAAAAACTTTATGGCATGTACAAAGATTTTGTTTTTGGCCTCATATGAAGAACATTGTGACTCGCTATGTAAAGGGATGTGTGATGTGTTATGTTTCAAATCCCTCTAATAGAAAACTCAGATTGTACACACCACTCCCTATTCAGAGTCATCCATGGGAAAGTGTGTCGATGGATTTTGTAGGAGGTTTTCCTTTGTCTAGGAAAAGTCACGACTATTTGTATGTCGTCGTTGATTTTTTTAGTAAGATGTGTATTTTAATGCCTTGTAAAAAGAAGATCATTGTAGAGCAGACCGCGTATCTTTTCTTTCAGCATGTTTGAGTCCATTTTGGGTTGCCCACATTGATTTTGTTAGATCGGGACCCTCGCTTTCTCAGAGAGTTTTGGACTAGCTTGTGGAAGATGATGGGCACCAAGTTGAAAAGAAGCACAACATTTCATCCACAGACTGACAGACAAACAGAGATTTTCAACCGCATTGTGGTACACTTGTTGCGAAGTTATTGTGGGAAACATCCTAAGTTGTGGGATGAGCATCTTCCATATGTGAAACATTCCTACAATCGAGTAGTGCACTTATCTACGCATCGTTCACCATTTGAGACATGTTTTTGGCTACCTTCCAAAAGACCCTTTTGATATGGTCTTTGGAAGGGAAGATGACTCTAATGGACACGATGGCAAGGATGAAGCACAACAGTTCATTCAATGGATCTAGTTAATTCACCAAGCAGTACATGAGTAGTTGGAGAAAAAGTCAAGCCTGGTACAAGGCTCGACATGAAAAACATTGAGTTGACCATCAATTTCAAGTGGGCGACAAAGTGTGGTTCCATATCAGCAAGGACAAAATGAAGGGAGAAGGGAAGAAGTTGTGACCAATCTAGTATGGTCCATTCACCATCTTGGAGAATATTGGAAACAATTCCTTCCATCTCGATTTGAAAACAGATATGAAAATGTACTCCATAGTGAATGTGGAAAACTTAAAGCTATATGAGTCACCATTGATTATGGACATCGAAGAGGTGGGCACAGTTCCTACAGTTGATGACTTTGCACTAGAGTATCTCGATGAGTTACCTGAAGACATCATCCTTGACAGAAGAACCAGGACTTCACGACGGGGAGATGTGGAATACCTTCGAGTTGGTTTCAAGGGGATGCACCCTAGCAAGGAAAAATGGCTGGAAAAAGAAAGAGTGAGGGAACAATTCCCTCACTTGCTAATTGACTGATAAAGCTTTTTGTAGTCCAAAAGCTCCTCAATGGGGAGGATTGATCTAGGTGGATCTCCAAACACCAATGGCATGGAAAAGACTCAAAATTCAGAGTGGTAGAAAGACAATTAACTTGAAATCAAATCAAAGTACTCGTCACCCTGATTCCAACGGTGCAAACGACATTCCAATCCGAGTCTGGATGAGGAAGATAGAGGTAGTCAAAATTTTGGTTGACTTTTGTTGACTGGGCAAGCTTAATGGAGACACGATTTGGAAGTTTTCCGGCAAAAGGAATCCGGCCAACTCCGACCGGATTCTGGGCGAAATTTTCGCCTCGTTAAAATGTATCCTTCGGTACAAATTCCGGATTTTCAAAAAAAATCATGTTGTTTTATAACTGAAAAAATATATAAAAAAATAAATATTAGTGGGGGTGGGCGGCCATGACCTCGCCGCCCTCGGAACCACCTAACCATCAATTAAAAGTAATGTGGGGTGGGTGGTCATGACCCCGCCACCCTGAGAACCACGCAACAGGAGCACTATATTAGTGGGGGGCATGGGCTGTCAAACCCACCACCCTTCCACTTCACCCACATAAAACAAAGTGCCAACGGAGTTGAGGGGGAGCGGGCCACCGGGACCGACAGACCCGCCTCCCAAAAATGAAATATTACATTAACCGTAGGTTAAATGGGAGGCGCAGGATTTGATCCCCTAACCCCTTCTCAACAAATTTCCAACTTTACCATTGCACCAACCGATTTAATTGGTTAATCCACCCATCAGCTTATACTTAAACCTTTTGCACAGTGCACTAGGGTAGAGGAGCATGCATGTAGTTTGAGGCAGGCTAATTTTCAGGTTGCAGAACCACGAGCAGTGTAGAGAGAGGAGCAGACCATGATCTGGGCAATTTCTCCAGGGTGCCAGATTTTCACTTTGTCAGATTTCGACAAATTTATATGTATATTATCTTCCAGATACATCGTATTAGGTTTCTTTTTTATCGACTTTTGGAATTGGCAACGGTGGTTCATCTTCATGATGTAAATCTTTCACATCATGAAGATGAACCACCATTGCTGGTTCGAAACATCGATAAAAAAGAAACCTAATGTGATATATCTAGAAGATAATCTACATAATCATGAAACTCGCAGAAACCTCAGACAAAATTTTATATGGTTTCTGCATTTCTCGATGCCACGAACACAACGATGCTGTCTATTTCTCCAACATATTTTTGCATTTTTTGGCCATTTTTCTGTATGGAGGTATAATACTCCTTTTTGTAAATGATGATTGTACTCTTATTTACCATGCGACTTAATGCATGAAGGCCTCCCCATTGATCGATCAGGGCCCAGAGATGTAGTCCAAATTGGATGAACTGCATTATCAAGTTTCTTGTCTTTTTTCATTCTTTATGTGTCTCTCCTCTTCTCTCATGTGCACACTAAATTTTCTATGTTTAAGCTACAATTTATGCATGTAATTATTTAATACATTTATCAGCAAAAGATCTTGGATCATTGAGACATGGTTGCATGTGCACGAGAAGCATAGATTTTTTGTTTTGTTCGCTAGAATGCGTCAGCTAAGTTTGATATAACACCAATACAACATTATTGTGTAAAGTGAATTCCATAAGTATTTTACACAAATTGCAAAGTATATGAACTTTAGATAAGAAATCATTAGTGTTTAGACAACAAAGAAATGTATTTTTTCACAGATTACAAATTATATGAAATTTAGGTTGGAAATCATTAATGTTTAGATAATAGTTAGAGAAATATTATAGATATATAGTTAAATATTGATCATAGCTATTTTATTCCAAAATATGTACATAGGTGCATGGGAGGGTAGATCTATGAGGAATCCCCTCCAATATTTCTTATGGACCATTCTTAACTCCTTTCACACTCTTGCATTCTCCTGTTATGAAGGAGGTTCTATGCAGGTGTGGCTTTGCCTTTTGGGGTTGGGCCAAGATCTCTGATAGATCACAAATTGAAACCTTTTGTGTTGGTTGTGGTACAAGAATTGATATAGTCTTTCTAAATAGTAAGGTTCCTACACTGCATGAAATTCATTGGATTTTATTCTTTAGGGAAATCCAAATGATACATCAAGCACTTCCATCCCCAGTCCACGTAGTTGGGAAGTATTCAATCACTGCCACAAAGAGCAAAAAATTGATCATGATATCCTCTACCAAGAGAGATTCCAACTTGCTTGAAAAGTGCTCACTATATTTGGAATGAATTTTCAATGAAATTTTCTTCCTTAGAAATAAATCACCATTTCCATATTTCCAGAACATAAAATGTTAGGAATAAATTATGTTCAAATAGCAGGGTAAACAACAACTTGTATTCATTCAATTTGAAAAATTTTCATGCTATATCCAACAATTTTTAAATCATTCCCTTACAAATTGGAATATCAAAACCCCAAGAAACTTTTTTGGCATATCTGCAAATATCTTGATGTCTTGTGTAGTTTTCCCTGTTTTAATTGATATAATCAAGATGCTACTAAAATTTGAGGATGGACAATCCTTATTAAAAGAAATTATCAAGAAATTATTATTGCTCTTGAAATAGATATATTCAACATTCTTTTTTGAAAATATGACTAGTCAGTCCTATTTCTTGGCATTAGTAAAGTTGTGTGAGGATCAGTTTTAGCAAGTCACTTAAAGTGGAAATTGTTCAACTAAGAGTTTGCAGTAATACATGAAAGAACTCAGTAACAATCCTCAACAACTGATTAATTAATTAATTGTCTAATTAACTGTATTCCAGTAACACATACATTTCAGGAACCAACCAGGAGACTTGCTCGAAGCTTTCTTATTGACTCTTCCTAACTCCCTTCTCACTCACCTACTCCCATAATATGATGGATCATCTACTCTTTGAAGTTTTCCTTCACCCATTGTGATTGGGCCAAAATATCTACTATATCTTCAACATTCCTCTTAAATAGCTACATTTTTCTCAATAAACCCAACTATTCCATGAATATGAATCAACTAGAAATCCCCCCTTGTATCTTCCCTTAGGAAAATCCAACTTGAAAAAATATTGCTCCTAAAATAAAACATGTTCAATTTCCTATCATTTGGGTGGTTGTAGCTGCAAATTAAGTCTGCCAAAGTTACTGGAATATGTGGTTTAACATAGTTTTCCAACTGGCCCAGGAAGCATTTACTCTCTTCACCCATATCTGCATAGACAATATAGTTATCTAAACAAACTTTGGTTCAAGATTACATGGGAAAAAATGACAATGAATATGAACAAGAAAAGGAAAAATGGAATTTTGTACTAATAAGCAACCTAGGAAATACAAACCCCATTAAGTATATGTGTGTAGGGCATACACTTTTTACTCTTTCTAGGATATGCAAACACTATGAAATATTCTATGAGTGAAAAGTCATTGAGATTTAGGGCTGAAGCAATAACCTAAGCATTAGTATCACAAGACTAGGAGTAGAGCTATGTGTTTTTTCCTTGAGGTTACATTCAAGGGATGAATCCAACTTTGTTAACAGATAATGATATCATTATTGAATAGTAATGCTAGAATATATATGTAGTTTTCCGAGACTCTGAATTCTCAAACCATACGAGGAAACCTTTTATCTCTTCTTCCACAATGATATGGACAATATTCTAGGGTTCTGAGCTCTTTCTGAATCTAGGACTTTCATTGGACTTAACCTTGTCATTTTCATTACTGTTTCTTTCTGGAGAATGAAATATTTTCCTTATGAATGTTTTTAGAATCTAACAATTTACAATTTAACTTTCTCAGGTAAATTTTCTCCATCTTAAACTCATTTATTTTGATCTTTGGCATGTGATAACTAAGACTCACTCGTTTATATTTGATCAAGTTTATTTATTTGTAGATGAAAAAATTATGTTGCTTAACTTTATTGGATTATGTCCCCTTTCGTTCCCTCTTTCCTTGTCACCTACCTGTTAGTTTCCCATTTCATAGTTTTTCCACCATTCATCTCAGGCCATGTTGTCTTCTTCCTTCATTTTTCCCCTTCTTGGCCAGTTGATTTCCATACTATCCCCATCCTTTCTTTCTTGGATTTGATCCATCCCACCCTTTCTTTGCATCCTTACAACTACACAATTACATGAACAATGAGAGGAGCATGACATTGATAAAAGTCCAAAGTGTTATTCATGTAGCTATACCCCACTGTAAGATATTCAATTACATTGATGGTAAGTAGTGTGGTGTAGCATCCCTACTTTTCTTTGTTCAGATGGACGATATTCCTTTTAATAGAGTCCAAGGAAACAAACTGTTGTAAGCTCCATAAACTTTAGCGTTGCCTATCCCTTTGATAGAATATTGATTGCCTAGCTACTAAGAAAATCGTCCTATAAGCTAGTGTTCTCACATGCAGAATATACATTTTGTATGGATGTCTTCAAACTAATTGTGTAGAAATTTATAGTGCAGATTTAGCCATTTTTTCCATCTTAAACTCACTTTTCTCATCTGTTTTCATTTTTAGCATGTGACTGAAAGTTAAGAAAGTCTTCTTCATATTTATGCAATCTTATTATCTTTGCATATAAAAAAATAAAAAAATTCCTCATTTTATCATCCCATTTACCTTCCAGGCACATTTGAATTAGTTTATTCTACTAAAGCAATTCATGTGAACTAGTTTCCAAGCATGAATTTCTCTTGTTGTTTCTCCTTAGAAAATTGAGATTGAATAAAAAATTGCCTTGAGAATAAAACAAGTGAAGGTTTCTTTCATGTGCCACCTCTTCTCATACTCAATGTCTCTTCTTTATATGAGTTTCTTCTCTTGAGGCTAATTCCTCTACTTCCAATTACAATCAATCTACAACCTTAGACAACCAAGTCGAACAAGATTATAGACACAATTTGTGAAGAACATAAAACAATATCTGACCCAATTGAGTTAAAGATATTTCACATTGGAGCTAAGTTTAAGAGTAGTGGTAATTTGTATGCAAAGACACCCTCACTAACACTAATCGATGAAGAGATTTTAAATTTAAATAATAGGTGTAAGATTTCTTGAATAAATCTAATAACTTTCAAAGTACTCATTTCAGTAACAATCCATAGATAAGGCTCTAGAATCTTGTGGGCTAGTAAAAGACAAATAATTTACTCAATGAAAATTACAAGAGAGAAATATGAAGCTTAAACTCAGCTTGGACATTGTACCCATCCAACCTAGAACAAATGTATAAAGTCAGGCTGCAATTGAGAGCCTTGATAGATCATTCTCTGTCCTTGTATAGTTAATCCAATGGAGTAACGTTTCTTTGGTCTCCCCATGATGAAAAAGTTGGATGCTATCATCAAAGAGTTGCTAATTCTCTTGAATATTTGGTAGGTTTCAGCGAGTCTGTAACAGATATTGTTCGTATACTCATAAATGTTCAAAATATCTGGAATATAGTAATATCCATAACAGGACAAGTAATATTTACATATAAGTAATATTTACATATAAGAATGTTGAATGTACAATTCATATTATTGGTTCCAAATGAGTGTTGAAATTCGATTGCAAGTTGAATTTCTGATCTTGGTAATTACTTGTGAGAGAATTATTATTCTCTTAACATTCTTTATTCTTCGTCAAACAATTATACTTTAACAATTTTAATTGTAAGAGATTACTAATTCCTATGGTTTATAGAAAATATGGATGAGTGTTAGGATCCAAAGATATTGGGGTTGTCTTGGTTTTTGAAATGGATATTTTTTAGGATGTAAATACATATGAAAAAAGAAATTCAAGTGGATACATTTGGTTAGATAAATTGGAAAGGTGTACAAATGACATAGTTTTCGAAACAATTCCAAAATTCCAATTGTTTGCCCTATTTGATATTTTTGGTGGGTATGCAGAGATAACATGCGAAAGGATACTAGGGGGTACAACTAGTTAAGAATGGACCAATGATGTAAATGATAATAACTTGGATTTATATATTTCTTTTAACACAAAATTTACATCACGGTAAAAATATGAATATCCCATTAAGTATGACCTAAAGATTATTCAAAGAATCTCACCTTTAGCCTAAGTACATGGAAGAGTAATTTCAGAGGTGTAAAGTTTTATTAGAGACATTGTTTGTTTGTTTTAGTTAGAAAAGGGTTTTCTCTTGGTTATGTGACTTTCAATTTATCATTTGTAGCATGTTGAGAAATGGGAAAGAATAACATGTGACATTTATTTTGTAGAAATTGATGTTGAATGAAAGGATATTGAGTTTAACCAAGCTACAATATGCTTTGGTAAAGGCATAGGAACATCTTAAAAATCTACCTAAGAATACACCATATACAAAGTTTGAACACAAGTAATATATGTTTTTATTTATTTTGCATATATGTTATTTTTCCTACCTCATTAAGGTTGATTTTTATATTGTCCTGCTTGATTGATACCTTCTCATGACAGAAAGACTTTAAATATGAATTAATATGTTCTGGAAACAAATCAAATCCAAAGTTTATAGATGTAAAAGATAAAAAAATAATTTCAATGTCTTCGTTTGATTTTTACTTGACTCTTATTTGGTAGGTTATAGGAAATGAGATTGAAAAAAGGATGGGGAGACAATGTAGAGCATGTCTTGGATATGATTCATTTGTTGTTGGAGATTCTCCAGGCACTTGTGCCATCAACTTTGGGAATGTTTCTAGTAGGGATTCCTATGATTTTTAATGTTGTAATTATTTCACCTTATGGTTATTTTGGGAAAAAAATGTTTTAGGAATGCTAGACAAGACACAGGTGGACTGGTAAACAAATATTTTATAATTGCAATGTCCATTCAATGATATCCCATATTTATTGTTTGGTTGTATTTCAAACGTTTCCTTTGAGTTTGTTTTGTTTTTTAAACATGAACTTGAAAATACTTAGTATCGTGTACATTTAAACATCCAAAGCTTGAATATGAGATTTGTATTACATAATATCAATTGAAATCCTTTTAGCTATTTTGTGTTAAGAAACTTTCATGACTGTTAGAAAAGTTTACTTTCATGTTGTTATTTGCGCACAGGTTGTCTATATACTTGACCAAGTTCATTTGTTAGAGAATGAAATGTGTTGTGAATAAAACGACAAGGATTAGACATCACACCTCAGATTATTTGTTTTCACAAGTTATCTACAGTATGAGATTTTTAGCATGTAACTTAGTTGGCTTGATTTTGTGTAAGATTTCTCTAAAGGTTGAATACTAAGTTACTAAGTTGTTCTTTTCTATGATGACGTTTTAATTTCTTTATTTATATAGGTCATTTAACCACATAGTGTCCACTATCCGACCCAACTGAAGAAAAAATGTTCGAGTTTCTTTCTTTTATGGAGAAAAATGGCATTGACATTGTTGATGTTGAGGTACATGTCATAAATATTTTAAGTCTACTTTAGTTTATATTCCAATATTCATCGTATTTCATGTCTTATACTCTATATTGTATCTTCTTTCATTTTCAGGAGAGGAACTCAATATTGATAGTAAGAAGCAAGAATTGAAGAAAGAGGAGAACAATAACACTGGAATGACAAATGAAAAAAGAGAATCAAGAGAACTAGTCTAGTGATACCCTTAGAACCAATATCTCGCATAAGACACACAGATAGGGATTGATGGTAAAGTCTTCAAAGTTGGTGAATTCACTTGCAATGTCTTGGAAACACAATGATAATGTTTTGAAGTGATGAAACAATATTTCATGTCTAAATTGTAGTCCACTAATATTAAGATGGAAACTCATATTGTAATACTTGATATTTTATATAATATAATTTATGGTTGAAATTATTTATATTTGCACGTAATATTATTTAGTATTGTAATTAACATATGTAACTTTGCGTTTTCATACTAGATGAATATGCACATTTTATGACATTTTTTTTTATTTAGTCACAAATTCATACTAATTAATTTTGCGTTGATTATAATGAACACATAAAATCAATCTAAAAGTAGTAAATTAGTAGTTTCATATTGATTAATGATGAACAAAAATAAAATTAATACACGACTAAATTAGTCGTTTATAATAATTATTAATGAAAGTAAATGAAATGAATATAAACTACTAAATTAGTCGTTTAGATAATGAATATGAAACTACTACCAAAAAATATATATAATGACTACTACAAATGATAATTTGTGATTACAATTGACAATTAAATTTTAGCATTAATACGACTATTAGTAGTTAATTTACAATATCTTATAAGATGACCAAAATTTAGTCATATTTTCTTTGGTCATTATTGTTTTCAAATGGTGACTAAAATCTGCATATATGTGACTATTAGTAGGTAATTTACAGTACTTATAACATGACCAAAATTTGGTCATATTTCTTTGGTCATTAATTGGTTTTCTCGGGTGATCATATAGTAATATATTTTGTTGTATATTTGGTCATTAATTGTGGCAATTAATGACTAAATTAATGACCAAATTTATGACTAAGTATACTAATAGACGATAAAATTGGGACGACTAATTAATGACTAAGCTAAAAAAACTAGAAGTTGGTCGTGTTATAAGATACTATAAATTAGCTACTATTGGTCACCGACTAAAAAATGGTTGTTTATATGCAAATTTTAGTCATTTTTTTAGTAACTAATGAACCATTTTCTACTAGTTTCGTAGGAAGTGGAATTTAGAATCTGAATATGTGATTGATGTAGAGGTTTATGTTTATGTTCTAGTTGGTAAATTCTTTTAGATTATTAAATAATCAAAGTTTAGATTTTGGTTCTTGGTTCTTAATGTTTGAAGATGCAAATTTGAATGTTTATATCTAAACCTTAGTAAAGTGTTTTGCAAATGGTAGCAACAATGATATGAGAATTATGGCAAAGGAATTCTGACAAATAATGTAATTGTGATGGAGGAAGAAGAGTGATTGCAGAAAATTGAAGAGCAAGGAGTTCTCAAAAGGGGTTCCAGAGGAGGGAACCAGGAATTCCAAAAGACCAAGTACAAGTGGGAACCTTGGTGAGGCATGTGTAGAAGGAAGGAGACTTGTTACTATAAAGGTTATTTGTAGTTCATAATGGGCACTGAAAATCTCAGAGAGGAAGAGAAGAAGATGAACATGACTATGGGAAGTCATTTGAAGAATTCAAAGGGAAGCCACAGAGATGCCAAACAAGTTGGCGTAAGGAAAATGAGTGATGAAGAGTACGAGAGAGAACTCATTGAGATAAAAGAATGGTTGAATGTGTTTTCAGAGTTGCTACAATAGAATGAGGAGAACTAGAGTTATGGGTAGAATGTGAGGAAAATGGTTAAGTGGCTTGTTGAAATATTATGTTCCAAGAAGCAAAGATAGAAGTTGAGATACAGGTTGAAGGAAGAACTCAAAGCTATTGAGAGTGAGGAGGAAATTCACAGAGGTGAACCTGAGCAAGGAGGAATCCATGGAGAAGATAGAAATGTTGGTGAATATTTGATGTTTGACACATCAAAGGAGGCTAAAAAACCTTATTTTTTTCTTGTTGGTCTATTTATGGTTGCAGGTGTTATTGATTATGAACAACCCTTTGAAGTTGTCATGAAGAAAGAGGAAGATAGAGGAGAACAAAATTCAATTTGTGTTCTCAGCATAGAGGAGGAGAAATACTTGAATGGGATGCTAATAAGGAATGATGAGCCAAAGGCAGAGACAACTTTTAGTCTTCACACTGACTATGTGCATGCATGTGTGGAAAAAGTGATTATCATTTTTCAAACTGATGTAAGTGGAACAAACACTGAGGGTGAACAACTTACATATTTTTTTGTGAATGAGGATGAAAAAAAGTCAAAGGAGGAAGTGTTTTTTGGTAGCATGGGAACAAATCTTAATCAACAGATTGAAGCAAGGCAAAGAATTAAGGCAACAACTCTACAAGCACGGGATGAGGTTGAAAGTATATGTGTTTGGTGGTATACTTTTGTTTTGATCGCTTTCTTGGCTAGAAATTATTCACTTGAAATGATTATCAGAAGCATGATGAAAAGTGGAGAGTTAGAGATGGCTATCTTACAGGATTGTAAACAACAAGAAGAGAAAGTATGGAATCATAGTGAAGTTCCAAAAGTAGATGTAGGACTAGGACAACATCATGATGAGATGGATGATAAAAAACAACTCAAAGTTTGGTATCTTGGAGGATTCCGAAATTAATGACACATGACCAGAAGGTAATGAAATTGTTTCTACCTTGGGAGTCTGATGCAAGACCATTAGAGCTTCCAATTCATCAATCTTTTTGGAGATAAAGCTCCAAATTGAGTTTCAACATGGAA
This sequence comes from Pinus taeda, assembly GCA_000404065.3. Taxonomy (NCBI): domain Eukaryota; kingdom Viridiplantae; phylum Streptophyta; class Pinopsida; order Pinales; family Pinaceae; genus Pinus; species Pinus taeda. Next base: position 7,294 of record APFE030818152.1, on the reverse strand, counting down.
AAGGAATTTTATGTCCTTGTTGTAAATAGTTTTAGTTTCTTTATTTTCTTTATTTCTAAAAGAACTATGGATGGAGATAAGATGTTTAAGAAGAAAATTTTGCTTTTAAGGCATGAAAAATTTAGGAACTAAATCATGAGAGGTTGTATGAGAAAACATATTAGTAACAATTAGCAAGTCGCAAGGATAGGAAAAAAATTTAGAAATCTTAAAAACTATAGGGGGTGCTTTTAGGAATTAGAAAAGTTGTGGATAGGCGATATTTTTTCAATAAGGAAAAAGCGAGTCTACCTTGAAAATCATGAATGATTTGTGGACTGATTTATGGATCTAGGAAATTTTATTTTGTTTTTATATTTTGTTATAAATACTATAAGCCTAAGGGGAAAAAAATGGCCAAATGGATGTATAATTAGGCCAAACATGTACATATGCATTTGGTTTCAGAATGGAATTTTTACATGCTTGTGGATTGTGCATATATGTTAATGAATGTATTTATATGATTATAATAGTTAATTGGATGAGTAATCAAGTTTCTGTAGAGTTTTTGGTATTCTTAAGATTGCAGGTTCATGGAAGTGAATATAGCAGGAAAAGCCAAATTTTCCTGCATCATTTATCCAATGATTTTGCACACTAACCATGCTTTCATAAAGTACTTAACGAATAAACCGATACAAGGGTAGAGTGAGTAGGTGGTTATTATTATTGCAAGAATTTGAATAAACCGGGGAAGGACAATGTAGTGCCTAATTTTCTTTCAAAACCAACAACAAATGAGAATGAGATTCATGTAGAAGATTTTTTCCTTAATAAACATATCTTTTGCAACATCTATTAACTCTCTTTGGTTTGTAGATATTGATAGTTACTTGGCTAAAGGCAAACTTCCTCATCACTTGTCTCTAAAGGAGTGGCAAAAGCCATTAAACAGAGTTGGAGATTCTCGTGGATTAATGGGTGTCTCTTCTATATGGGCCCAAATCTTATTATCTGAAGATGTGTACGAGAAGAATATATCTATGAGATATTGAAGGCATGCCAAGATGGTCCTTATAAGGGCCACTTTTCATAAAATTGGATTGAATACAAAGTACTTCAAGGGGCACTACTGACACACTATCTTCAAAGATACCAAGAAATATGTGAAGAGATGTGACAATTGTCTGTGCGTGGGAATATCGATGCAATCAGATGATATTTAATTGAAACCGTAGATGGTATTAGATCCATTCAATAAATAGGTCCTTAATTTTATGGGGCATATTAATCCTCCTTCTCGTTGCAACTCCTACATAACCAGTATGCACAAATTATGTCACAATTTGGATGGAAGCCAAGGCACTCTCAGTTGTGACTGAACAATTAGTGGTAGAGTTTATTCATGAATAGATCTTCATGAGGTTTGGGATACATTGGGACATGGTTACTGACAAAGGATCTCAATTCACTTCAAGTCTTGTAGAATATCTAATGGAAGCATACATGATTAAGCACAATGTCGCAACACCATACCATTTGCAAGTCAATGGATAGGTGGAAGAGAGAAACAAAATTCTTGAGGCTATTATCACCAATACTGTCAGACTACATCTCAAGGATTAAGTTGATCAACTCCCTAAATCTCCGTGGGATTACTAAACGACATGGGGGACTACTATCAGTTGCACCCTTTATGAATGAGTGTATGGGAATAGAGTACTTTTTCCAATTGAGACAGAGATTTAGACACTTAGAACAATGATAGAACTTAGAATGGTCCTATCTAAAACTCATAAATAAAGGTTGCTCTAGGTCAAAAAGTTGGATGAGATCCATCAAGCTACCTTATATTAGACATTGATGATGCAACACTAAAGAGCTCGATGGTGCACCAAGTCCATTAAGAAGAAGAAATTTAAAGATGGAAACTAAGCTTTATTATTTGATTCCAAGTTTAAGGATTTCTATGGGAAGTTTCATGTTTGATGGCTCAAATCATGTGACATAGACATTGTATACGATAATGGAACCATCAAACTTCATACCATAGATGAAGAGAGAACACCCTTGATGGAAAACATACACATAATTTGATTATATCACAAACCCTTATCAAACGAAACCTTCTTGAGGAAATTTAGAAATGGATGGCTAGATAATGACCTAGAGATTATCTGCGAGGGAGAGATCCATACTAGGTGAATCATTCTCACATGCCCTTTCTTTCAAAAATAAAAAAAAGGAAGAGAGAAAGTAATAAAGCCCATGTATGAAAACGTTTAGGGGCATAACTTAGGCACATGTCATGTGAAAACCAACCTAGGTTGCTACATGCCATGTTAAAAAAATAAAAATAAAAATGTTAAATGCTTCTTCTGCCTATAGTTCTCATGGACTAATCTTGTTTTCAAAATGTGCAAGGAAGGAAGTCAGTGTTGCTGCAAGTCCGTTGTTGCAAGTTGGTTGCTATGACTCTGTTGCTACAACTCGAGTGTTATAATTCCATTCCTACAACTCATGTTGTTTCAATTCACGTTGTTGCAACTCCATTACCATAAGACTATTGCTGCAAATCCACTGCCACAATTTAATTGTTGCATCTTCGATGTTGTAATACCACTTACCAATTCGGGTGACAACAATGCCTATTATGACAACATACGTGGATCAAGCTATAACTCTGAGAAACTTACCCTAGTGATGCAAATCTTGTTCCAAAAAGGATTCCAACATTATTTTTGTGGCCAACATCACAACCAAGTAAGGGTAGTAGAAATGAATGGATTTTCCACCAACCTAGAAGAAGTGACCACTCGTGGTAAGTTGGAAAGTATGTCTCATTATTGCATTTTGAATGGGAATGATTTCTCATAAATGACTCAATTTCATGCACTCATTACCATTGTCATCAACCAATGACATCACCCCACTATCTGATAATCATTCCTTGCCATAATTGAAAGTTGCAATGCCAACCCCCCAATAAATTACTCATTTAATTATATGGATGGAGAACAAGTTGAGCTCTAAACAAAAAGAGAAAATGGGAGGCTCATTGATCTAGAGAGAGGCCACAAAGACATTGTTGTCACAAGCGTATGGCCACATTTGGGGAACTTTTTAGAATATGGGATGGATTGAATTCCCATAGGATCTAGGGATACGATGATGATGTGGCAGTGGAGTTCACCATGAATTTTAGAGACAAAAAGTCGACAATATGGGGAAGAGTACTAGTGCATGTCAATTAAGTTGTAATTGTTGAGGCTATGGGGCTCCCTCAAACTAGAGAAAGATGGAACTATAGGAGAATTCAGAAACCAAATATCATGGAGCATGTTATCTCAAAATCAAGCACTAGAAGGCTGCAGACCAGGCTAACTTCAAGTAACTATTTCAAACCAGACTTTGGCTAAAGCTTAGCCTCTTTAGCCTGAGAGGGCTCTCTCAAAGGTTATTAATGTTGACCTATGACAAGATGGCTAACTCTTATAAGACACAATGAACAAGTATGTTGGCTGGACAAAATATTAAATTGATTCCCATTGGGCTTATGGAGTCACTCATAACTCAGTAAACAACAGCACTATCTTTTCATAGAAATCAGGGCACTTAACATCTAAATGTTCAAACATAACTCACATGAAACCACAGTTTGCAAAGGCATACAGGAAGTCAGAGCATGATCAATGAGTTCTAAGTGATTATGCATTTGTAAAACTATAAAAGAACATTAAAGAAATATACCATCACACATTTGAACAAGAAGATCCATTGTGAATCCTGAGAAGGAAAGCAGTCATTTGTATTACTGAAACTTCTGTTTATACATAAGCCAAAACAGTCCTCTGTTTTTATAAAAATATCCAACAGTTGTTACATCCCTGTTTTAGCTATTTATAGAATTCTTATTTCTACCTAATTCGAGTTTCCTCCTCCAGCATGAGGGGAATTTAATAACTTGATCCTTATCTCTAATGACACCTATAAGCTATGTAACTAATCATTAAATACAACAAAGTGCTTAACTGGAGTTTAAAGAGTCCTAATTTAACTATAACTCTAACTCTATCTTCCTCATAGCATGATTCCTTCTTGATTCTTGACACCTGGTCTCTTTTTAGTTGGGCTGAGATGGCTGAGATGAGTATTCAATATACCATGCTGGCCTAGGATGCTGAATGCTTTAATGGTTCAGTGATGCTAGGAGAAATACCCTGTTTTTCGGTTCCAGTCTTCCACCACCTATTCGAATATGTAGCAGCATGTCTTTAACTCTTTAATATCCCAAAGAATGGAACGTAGCCACGTTTAGATATGCTATAGGCTGTGGTGATGGACAGGTGTTCTCTTTCAAAAACTCCCGCTCATGAAATCAACTGTCTGTCTGTGTTTTTTTTTTTTTAAA